>PVIA01010414.1:0-52006 GCA_004024845.1 Tonatia bakeri
ATAACTTCTGATGCCCTATTTTCATAAATGTTGCGATATCCGTGGTCTCCTAGTCTGTTTCTCCTCAGATCGGCCAAATTCTCCCCTGCGCACTGGAGAGGGGGATCAAGACTCCTCCTCTCAAGCTGCCATCTTCCCTCCCATACAAACTTTTATTTTTTTCACAGGGCAGGAAACAATGACTGGAGAAGTGCCAAAATGAATTCCTGACCCTGAGGTTGTTCCATCTGGAGCTTCGGCTAGATTGCAGTCACAGTGGATTGGGTAAATCCTAGTGAAGTTACTAAAACAACCAGGACAATCTGCTCCCAATCAACACCTCCACCCCAGTAGGAAGCTGTGTTTGTTTATTGATCACATTTATTTAAGGTATAGGTTTAGCTTTCTGTGACCAATCTATTCTATATTCAATTGTATCTTGCCCTCTTGATGTGCCATTTATTTAATAATAGAGTTGTGAAATTTAAATATATGTACTTGTATTTTTATGTTTCTTTTCAGAATTCCTAATTACAAAATATATCTATTAGAATGAGTAAATACAATAAATAAACTATAATGATAAATACAGTACTTTTAGGATATAGTTTCCTTCTGGTCAAAGGTTTGTATTATCCAAAAACTAAAATAAGTGATCCATGCAGAACTGGAGATCAAGTATTTTTCTGTACTTATCTAATTCCTCATTCCCTAAGTAATTACATTAAGTTAACATTTACACAAAAAAAGTATAGTGAAATTAATATCTTTTACAGGTAACTTCATATTTTGATTAATAAATGAGAATATAAAACATCTCATAAATTTATCTTTTAGCAAGGAGATAATTCAATTAATACATGGGTTATTGGCAACAGATTTTTTTACTGTAAATTGTTCTTTTACCATCATTTTTTAAACTCAACAAAAATTGACTTAAGAAAGTACAACTAACTAGCCAAAATTTGTGAAAAATATGTCCAATGATTCAGACGGAGGTAGAATAGTATCATCTTTGTTTCCTGTCTTCAAATTTATCTAATATGTTCAAGAGTTTGTCCAGCACCTCAGATTTGAACAGAACTTTGAACATCACAGAGACACAGAAGCAGAGACTGGTTGGGGAGAGAACTAGACACTTTTTGCCTTGGCACTGTGGATGTCAGCTGTCATGCTTAATGCTACATTATTAAGAAAAGTCACAGATATTTTTTAGACTTAGGAAAGTTAGGTTGGCTAAGGGGGTATCACAGAATTAACTGAGAACTACTTTAATCTTTCATTCATCTGGCACTGAACAAGGCACTGAGGATAACAAAGTGCATAGCCACATCAGGGCACCACTTACAGTTCTCCTGGGTCTTCCAACTCTGTGAACATTGGCCTGAGGCTCACTCTGAGCTCATCTTCCTTGCGTATCCCCTCATTTCATATCTTTGTGTTTGCCTATCCCACTGGGCTTGATGCCCTTCCTCATAAATGCTAAACACACTTCCCTTCAAGATATTTGCATTGCTATTTACTCATAAGAAGTAAATAGCAATGTCTCCACTGTGTGGCCATCACATTCAAAAATGACTGAGCAAGTAGAACAATGAATCTGCATCAAATTTTGCATTAAGCTTGAACATTCTTCTGTGGAAACTATTTGGATGATTAAGAAGGCTTTCAGGGATGATGCAATGGGTACAGCACAAATAAAAGTGTGGCACAAACACTTCAAAGATAATTGAGAATCTGTTGAAAGTGATCCATGTTCTGGTAGGCCTGCAACAAGCAGAACATCTAAGAATGTTGAACACACACAGACTGTAATTAATGAAGATTGGCACCTGATAGCACAAGACTAGAAACTAACCTGGGGATTCTAAAAACTGGTGCCTGATATTTTGACATAGGATCTTGGTATGAAACGTGTCCTGGCAAAATTTGTTCTGCAGCTTCTGCTACCCAAGCAGAAAGAACATTGTGCTGCAGTTTCTAATGACTTGGTTCAAAATACTACCAATGATCCAGATTTCCTTAGGAAGGTCATAACCAGAGATGCATTGTGGGTCTACAGTTATGGTCTGGAAACAAAGGCCCAGTCATCCCAATGGAAGTTGCCTGGTTCTCCATACCTGAAGAAGGTGCAGCAAAGTCACAGCAAGATCAAGACCAAGTTAACTGTGTTTTTTTATTGGGAAGGCGTTGCCCATCACAAGTATGTCCCTCCAAACCAAACAATTAATAAGGAGTACTACATTGATGTTTTCCATTGGTTGAGAGATGCAATACGACAAAAACAGCTGCAGCTATCAGCAACTGGTGATTGGCAGCTTCATCATGACAACACACCTGCTCATGCATCACTTTTTGTGCAGAGTTTTGTGGTGAAACATCAAATCAACCAGGTGACTCAGCCCCCTACAGCTCAGATTTGGTGCTCCGTGACTTCTGGTTTTCCCAAAACTAAAATCACATTTGAAGAAGAGATTTCAGACTGTTAGTGAGATTCAGGAAAATACAATGGGGCAGCTGATGGTGATTGAGTGAACTGTGTGAAGTCCTAAGGTGCCTATTTTGAAGGGGACTGGGGCATGACTATTCTATGTACAATGTTCCTTGTATCTGTTACCTTCTTCAATAAATGTCTCTCTTTTCATAGTACATGGCTGTATACTTTCTGGACAAACTTCATGTAAAATCAATGAAAGCAAAGACTTTATTTGGTTTGGTACTGTATTTCCATGGATTTAGAACAGTGCCCAAAACATAGAAGGTAGTTAATAAATATTTGCTTAGGGGAATTAATGTATTAATGCATACTTAATTACTGTGGAGGAGACATACATGTCACAGAACAATTACCATATGGGAGCACAGACTCCAAGTTTTTCTGGGGAGAGGGTCAGAGAAAAGACTTTCTTTCCAGACAAATGATATTTGAGATGGATCTTAAATATAAAAAGATACAACCTAGACTGAAAAGGAGGAAGGTGTATTATGTTGCAGAAGGGAAAACATGTGCAAAGGCATGAACTTACAACTCTGTTAGGTTCAAGAACAGGTAGGAAGTTTGGTGAGAGTGAAAACAAAGTAAAGCCAAACTATAAAATGTCTCACATACTACGTGTATCAAGTGAAGAAATTAAAACTTATAACAGCAGTAATTTCTCACAGGAAGTTGGCCTCCAGGTATTTTGAGGAGCATTAACACACTATTTATAGTGGTGGATCAGTGTTTGAAGACAGCAGAAAATGATAATGCCACTCTCCTGAGGACCCTTTGCCAGTCTTAGGTCTGAAGCAAAAATGGAAGATTGGTCAGAAACCAGAGAGGGCAACCAGCAGGCACATAGCCAACACTGGGGACCTGCCCAGTGGCAGCCAGGGAAAGCATGCCCAGACCTTACCTCCCTCAGCTCCTGCCATCTTCACTGCCACCCATTAGCTGAATCTAAATGGCAGTGTAAAATGAAGCATTTTTGCTGATGTCATCCACAGGCTGTCTGGGCTGTGGAGCAGGACAGAGAGAAAATTGTGAGAAATAATGAGGAGATATTCTCCAGAGAAGTCTCTTTAGTGGAAAACATGCTTCAATGAGCACCTTGAGATGGATTGATCATCATTAAATACCTGTACAAGAAGCAATGAAAGAAGTTTCATATTATACCATAATGCAGACACCGGCCTGCAGTGTCTGTGTCATTATGGATGAAATGAGACATTCACATGGACTACCAAGTCTAGTGGAGAAAAAGTGACAGCATGGCTTTTCTCTCAAAGGGAGCAAAAGCCTTGGCCCTTGCCATGACCAGCTTTTATTGGGTTTCTTGGCACATTACATGATGGTCCTCATTTACTATGCACAGATTCACTTTAGGTGGTTACCTTTTACAGAAAACAAAGGAGCCAATGCCGCTAATCACATCACAGAAAAAGGATATTTGCAAATGAAAAGGCAAAAGTGGTTGAACCGGTTATACTCATCCTTGGAAGGTTTAGCAAGGATTTTAGGAAGTTACTTAGCAGTAAATGTCCTCAGTTCAGGGTGAGGGAGTTTTTTAGCAAGAGCAAGACTCAAAGTGGCCTAGGCACATTGCAGGCCTGATTCCCCATGGTAGAACCTATCAATGGGCGTGGGTCCTGTGCATCTCCAAGTGGGAGCTGGGCCCACGCCACGCAGAATGGTCTCCTATAGCCCTAGAGTGGGAGAGGGAGGAAGAATATGAAGAGAGGGACAGGCCAAGAAGGAGAGAGAATCTGTGTGTGCTATAGGCAGTTAGAGCTTCTCCCCAAGAATCACAGGCCTTCAGCAGTGCTGCACATTCCTGAGTAGATCCATGGTTTGTATGATTTAATTATCATTACTGTGTGTGTGTGTATATGTGTGTGTGTGTGTGTGTGTGTGTATAGTTTCATAATGAAATCAGGTTTCACATGTATGACAACTTGGTGTTACCTAGAGATGACTATTGTACAAACAGAACTGTAGATGCAGAACAGACCCTGAAATTCCCATTTATCTTTCAAAGTTGTTGATTTCCACAGGCTATGAAATTGCCCAATATTACCTACATCTTTTGGTTCCAAACAGTTATGAGTTAAATTCTTAAGAAGTGTGATTTTTTTCTCCAAAGGTGAAAATATGGAGGCACTGATGAAAGTGGTTATCTTGGTGGCTGTATGGAGGTGGGCAAGATGGAAGAGGCCAGAGTGAACACTTCAGAGGTTGTGGGGAAAGCTTAGGAAGAAAGATGAGGACCTTGCCTATGACAAGTCTGGTGAGTCAACTCTGGGATCTTTTTCAATATAATTATTCTACACTTAGGCCATGAATATCATCCTCAATATAATCTCTCAAAGCCTATATGAATTCATATATTCTTAGTCCTTAAACTGTTTCACATATCATCTGCCTTTTAACAGCCACTAATCACTTACTTCCTCTGTGAGGGGTTTTTCTATCTCTCCTTCAGTTTATTTTAAATAAGGGTATTAATGTCTCTTTTCTCTCCCATGCAATGTGACAGTGTGGTTCCTCTAGAGTTCCTATCTTTCATGTATACTCTTTATCATCTGTTTATTCCATGAATTAATCATTCTAACTAGGGAATGACAGTTTCATCTTACCAGGACAAAAGAAAATGTAAAGGCTCTGTTATGTTATATTGTAAAACAGAAAGCTGATTTCTTTTCTTTTCTTTTTTTGCTATATTTTATTGATTATGCTATTAGAGTTGTCCCGAATTTCTCCCCCACCGTATTCCTGCTCTGCCCTGCATCCCCCACCTTTCAACATTACCACCCTCCCCACCCCACTTAGTTCATGTCCATACATAAGCTCTTTGGCTTCTCTGTTTTGTATACTATTTTTAACTGCCCCCTGTCTACTTTATGCCTACCAATCATGCTTCTTTTTCCCTGTACCTTCCCCCACAATTCTTCCCCTCCCCATCCACACTGATAACCCTCCACGTGATCTCCATTTCTCTAATTTTGTTCTAGTTGTTTGCTTAGTTTTTGTTTTTTAGGTTCAGTTTTTGATAGTTATGAATTTGTTGTCATTTTACTATTTATAGTTTTTGATCTTCTTCTATTTCTTATATAAGTCCCTTTAACATTTTATTTGACAAGGGCTTGGTAATGATAAATTTTAACTTTACCTTACCTGGGAAGAACTTCATCTGCCCTTCCATTCAAAATGATAGCTTTGCTGGATAGAGTAATCTTGGATATAAGTCCTTGCTTTTCATGACTTCAAATACTTCTTTCCAACCCCTTCTTGCCTGTAAGTTTTCTTTTGAGAAATCAGCTGATAGTCTTAGGGGAATTCCTTTGTAGGTAACTCTCTCCTTTCCTCTTGTTGCTTTTAATATTCTCTCTTTATGTTTAATTTTGGATATCTTAATTATGATGTGCCTTGGTATATTTCTCCTTGGGTCCCATTTCTTTGAGCCTCTCTGGGCTTTCTCAACTTCCTGGAAGTCTACTTCCTTCACCAGATTGGTGAAGTTTTCCTTCATTACTTGTTCAAATAAGTTTTCCATTTCTTGTTCTTGTTCTTCTCCTTCTAGTACCCCTGTGATTCAGATGTTAGAATGCTTAAAGTTGTCTCATAGGTTCCTAAGCCTCCCCTTATTTTTTTGAATTTTTGTTTCTTCATTCTGTTCTGGTCATATGTTTATTTCTTCCTTTTCTTCCAAATCATTGATTTGAGTCCCGGTTTCCTTTCTTTCATTACTGCTTCCCTGTATATTTTGCTTTATTCATTTTGTGTAGCCTTGATTTCTTCCTTCATTTTGTGACTGAGTTCAATCAATTCTGTCAGCATCCTGATCACCAGTGTTTTAGACTCTGCATCAGATAGGTTGTCTGTCTCGTAGTTGCTTAGCAATTTTTCTGGAGCTTTTATCTGTTCTTTCATTTGGGACATATTTCTTTGTTTTGGCACACCTGTTATGTTGTAAGTGGGCAGGACCTTAGGTATTTGCAAGGGCAACACAGTCCTCTTTGCTGCACTGTGGCACTGTCCGTGGGAGAGGGATCAGAGAGGGAACAATGCTGTTTGCTCACTCTGCTCTAGGCCCTCTTTCCAACAAACTCTCCTGTGAGACTGGGAGTTTCTCCCACTTTTGCAACCCCCACAGTATTTTACAGTCAGAGGTTTTGAGTCTTTAGTTTCCCATTAAGTCAGCCCAGACTTGCCCATGTGGTCTGCCACCTTGTTGTGTGTCCTCTCTGCTGAGCTGCCTGTCTCTGCCCCTCTTACCAGCCTGGGCAAATGTTTCTCTAACTCCTTGGTTGTCTGAGTTCCATGCAGTTTGATTTTCTGGCACTTCTGTTGTTTATTCTTCTTTAATTGGTTGTCATCCTTCTTTTGGTTGGGCAAGGAGGCAAAGTATTTTTAACTATGCCTCCATCTTGGTCAGAACTCTCCTATGATTTCTTTTCCTTTTTTAAAAAAAAACTAAATGGCATTCCTTTTCTTTGGGAAAAAAATACTTCAAAAAATGCTGATTATTTTGATAGTAAAATATTTTTTCCCTCTTATTTTCAACTAAGACATAAGTGGGGTGCTGGGATATAACATGGTAAATTTGAGCATTTTGAAAAAAAACAGAACTTTCATAATAACATCAATATAACCAAAACTCCTTATATATAACCACCTATTATTTCACATGCTTATCTGAAAAGGCATGACATAGAAGGAATGTCAAAATTTAAAAGGCCATTGTCCTTGGTATAAACAGCTTCCTAGAATTCAACAGTCCTATTTCCTGTAATTTTCATTTTTGGGAAAACCATGATTTCTATGAGATTTGATAATTATTTATTCATTTTTAAAGATTTATCTCATTTAAAAAATTTATTAAAAATAGATATCAGGCCATAAGTTTTCCCCATATCTCCTATAGCCACAAATGGTATAAATAGTACTATTTCCAACCAATTACTAATATAATTTTGCCAACAAAGAAGTAATTGAACAGGTTTAAAGATAACCATTTTCTCTTCTAAAAGTCATGGTGACATAAAGGCATAATTTATAAATTAACATTTTAAATCAAGGATTAAGACACAAAGTTAAGTTTTCATGTGTCTTAAAAATTATTCAAAAACTAATTGCACTAGTTTTTTTACCAAATTTATTTTTTTCTTTCTTATTGAATTTATTGGGGTGACATTGGTTAACAAAATTACATAGGTTTCAGGTGCATGACTCTATAACACATCATCTGTACCCTTTATTGTATGTTTACCACCCCAAGCCAAGTGTCTTCCATCACCTTTTATCTCCCTATACACTCCTTTACCTCCCCACACCACCTTTCTCCTGGCCATCACCACATTATTGTCCATGTCCATGAATATTTTTTCTTTCTTTTTCTATTTTGTTCAATCCTTCCACTGCCTAGCCCTCCCCACTGAGAGCTATCATCCTGCTCTCTGTCTATGAATCTGCCTCTATTTTGCTTGCTAGTTCATTTTTTCACTAGATTCCACATATGAGTGAAAAAATGTGGTACCTATCTTCCACTGACTGGCTTAGTTCATTTAGCACAATGCTCTCCAGGTCCATCCATCATTCACAATTTTTAAGTATTGATTTTGCAAAATTTTAATTGAGTTTATTGAAGTGACATTGGTTAACAAAACCATATAGGTTTTAAGTGTAGAACTCAACATCATCTGCATACTTCATTGTGCATCCATAACACAAAGTAGTCTCTTTCCTTCCTCAATTATCTCCTCTTTGCCCACCTCTACCTACCCCAGTCCCCTTTCCCTCTGGCTATCATCATACTGTTGTCTGTGTCTATGTGTTCATATATACATATATATATATATTTATATATTTATAAACTATAAATATATTTATAGTTTAAACTATATTTATAGTTTATATTTATATATATGTATATATATACACATACACACATGCGCACACATTTGCTTAATCCTTTCACCTCCTTTTCACCCACCCCCAATTCCCCCATCCCAGCCATCAGCCCTGAGTTTGCTCTGTGCATCTATGTATGGCATTTTTTTTAATTGTCTAACATGAGCAATTTTATAATAACTACATAAGGAAAAGTTATAAATTGAGCCTCTGATAAAATTCACCTACAAACATCCCCACATTTATCAACTTAAACAACAACAAGAAAAAACCCATGCTTTCATGTACTTCAATATATACTATGGCTAAAAGACTACTTATTATAATCATATAACCATCATGAATGTTTCCTTATTTTTGATATCACTAGTTAAAACATTGTTGAGCCTTCTCTTGTGGTACATTGCAAAAGTACTAATTAAAATATCAAAATATAAAATTTACTCATTGCATAGATACCATGCTCACATACAGACAAATGATACTGTTTTCAAATACATGCACATAGTTTGTTTGAACTGCTTGATTACTTCTCAGTTTAAAAAAGAGAAAAATGATTAAGGCCTCTTACACAATATTAAGGATTAGGCCAGAAATGTTAAATAAAAGAACCTAC
This sequence comes from Tonatia bakeri, assembly GCA_004024845.1. Classification (NCBI taxonomy): domain Eukaryota; kingdom Metazoa; phylum Chordata; class Mammalia; order Chiroptera; family Phyllostomidae; genus Tonatia; species Tonatia bakeri. Next base: position 8,985 of record PVIA01010414.1, read on the forward strand.
TCCTATTCCAAAAAAGAAAAACATACATTCTGCATGTAAGTATCCAGTATAATTCTTACTAAGTCCCTTATCCTCATCTCATCTAAAATTACAAAGGATGGAGAACCTCAAATAGTTTATTCAGTTAAATTATGACATATTTTAAATGTTATGTTTAATTAAAATTTAATAAGATCTGTTTTTCTCAAAGTATGATTCTCAGAATGTGATCCTCAAACCACCTGTGTCAGAATTATCTGAGATGTATATCAAAAATCCCATTTCCTAAATGTACCAGAAAATACTTGGTACCCATAGTTTGGGCTTCTCTGCCATGTGACAATGTTTCTTTCACCTCTGAGAATCTGGCCTTGAAAAACTGCCATAAGGAACATGTGGTAGTACTATTCCAGTCTCATGAGATAAATTCCAAAATAGGGAGAGAACAAAAGCTGGAAATGTTCTTTGATCTTTATATTTTGCTTTGGAGCATCTGTATGCTTGGAAATTTGTTAAATTTTTGTTACAAAACATATATAATTCTCTCCTCAGTGCTGTTAAATAGGAAAGGTAGAGTTGAAATTTAATGCAATTAACAGTTATAAAAGAGAATGGCAGTCCCCTGCATCTACAGAAACTTTTTTAAAGGTGATCTACAGTTCACCTTTATAATGGTGAAATATAATAATTTTGAGTGTTTCTTTAAATTGTTCTGCATAGATGAGAACTTCAAATTGGTGAAGGTAGGCCAAACCTCATGTGAAAGTTCCTTTAAGAAGGACACAGCCTCAAAAAGCTAAACTCATGATGGGTCATTCTGGTTGGATAGAAGAGATTATCTGAAAATAAAACCCAAATTTGTGTAAGATTTTTCTTTGAACACTTTACAATACCTAAATTTAGTAGGAAAGTGGAGGATTGTGAGATTTGGAGAGGAAACAACATCTACTAACAGTTTATCATATTATACATTTACTTCTTTTTAAATGATATGAGCAATTTAAAAAATGAGTCAGTGCAGGTTCACATATTGGCTGGCATATATTACATTTTAAATCATGTAATCTTACTTATAATCCCCACATGATAAAACATAGGGCCCCTATGAAAACTATAAATATATATCCCTCTCCATATACATATATGGAGAGAGAGAGAGAAAGAGATTTATTCTGAGGAATTAGCTCATGTTATTGTGTGGGCTGGCAAGCACAAAATCTGCAAAATAGGCTATCAGGCAGAAGATTCAGGGGAAAACTTATATGGTGGTGCAAGTCCAAAGACACTCTGGAGCACAGTTTCCTCTTTCTCATAGAACCTCAGTCTTTAATCTAAGTCCTTCAACTGGTTGAATGAGGCCCACCCACATTATAAAGAATAATCTGTTTTACTTAAAAATCTATTGACTTAAATATTAATATTTTTTTAAAAATAACTTCCCAGCAATATCTAGACTAGTTATCTAGGCCCAGTGATCTAGCAACATTGAGCAAAGTTGAGACATAAAATAACCATCATATTATTTCAAAGTATCTTTTGATTTCTTCTTTGATCTCATTAACACATTCATTATTTAGTAACATGTTATTTAGCCTTCATGTCTTTGTGAGGTTTTCAGTATTTTTCTTGAGACTTAATTCTAGTTTTAAAGCATAATAGTCAAAGATCATGCTTGATATGATTACAATCTCCTTAAATTTATTGAGTCTTGTTTTGTATACTGATGTGTGGTCTGTCCTAGAAAGTGTTCCATGTGCACTTGAAAAGAATGTATATTCTCATGTTTTGGGGTGAAATGCTCTGAAGATATCAGTTAAATTTATCTCATCTAGTGTGTCATTTAAGGCTGCAATTTCCTTGCTGATTTTCTGTCTGTGAGATCTAGCCACTGATGTCAATCAGGTGTTAAAATCCCTTTCTAAGACTGTATTACTGTCAATCTCTCCCTTTGTGTCCATCCAGATTTGCTTTACATAGGTAGGTGCTCCTAAGTTGAGTACATAAATGTATACAAGGGTTACATCTTCTTTTTGGATTTCTTCCTTTATCATTTTGTAGTGTCCTTTATTTCTCATATTATAGCCTTTTTGAAAAAGTCCATTTTGTTTGATACAAATATAGTTATACCAATATTTTCCATTACCACTTTCATAAAATATCTTTTTCCATCTCTTTACTTTTACTCTGTGTGTATCTTTCATTCTGAGATGGGTGTCTTTTAGGCATCATATATATGTGGGTCCTGTTTCCTTATCCATTCAGCTACCTTATGTCTTTTGATTGGAGCAATTGAGCCATTTACATTTAAAGTATCTATTGATAGATATGTATTTATTTCCATTTTATTCTTAAAGTTATATTTTTCTCCTTCTTCCTTTCTCCTCCTCCTCCTCCTCCTTCTTCTTCCTTTTTTCTTCTTTCTTCTCATTCTCATTCTTCTCCTTCTCTTCTAGCAGGCCCATTTCCTATAATATTGCTTTGGTGGTAACAAAGTCTTTTAGCTTTTTCTTGTTTGGAAAATCCTCTATTTCTCCTTCATTTTTAAATGATAACCTTGCTGGGTAAAGTAGTCTTTGTTGTAGGTCCTTGCTTTCCAACACTTTAACTATTTCCCTGAAGTGTTTGTGTTGAGAAATCAAGTGACAGTCTTATGGGAGCTCCCTTGTAGGTAACTTTCTTTCTTTTGTGGCTTTTGAGATCCTCTCTTTGACTTTAAGCATTGCTGTTTTAATTATGATGTGTCTTGGTTTAAACCTCTTTTGTTCCATATCATTTGGGACTCTCTGTGCTTTCTGGACTTGTGTGTCCTTTTCCTTCACCAGGTTAGGGAAATTTGGGTCAGTATTTCTTCAAACTGGTTCTTGATCTTTTGCTCCCTCTTTTTTTCTCTGATACCCCTATGATGCAGATGTGGCTATACTTCATGTTGTTCCAAAGTTCCCTTAAATTATCCTTATTTTTTAAAATTCTTTTTTCTTTTTGTTGCTCTAATTGGGTATCTTTTTCTACTTTGTATTCCAAATTGCTGATTCATTCCTCTGCTTCATCCAACCTACTGTTTATATCTTTCTATGAATTCTTCATTGGATATTGCATTCTTCATTTCTGATTGGTACATTTTTATGGTTTCCTTTAATGTCATTTTCATGCTGTTCAGCATTCTGATAACCATTACTTGAACTCAATATCTGAGGAATTTCTTGCCTCCATATCATTTAGCTCTTTTACTGGAGACTTTTCTTATTCTTTTATTTGAGGCCTGTTTCTTGATCTATGCATTTTGGCTGTTTCTTTGTACTTATTTATATTTGTTAGCTAGATATTCTATGACTCCAGTCTTTGTGGGATGGCCTTAGGTATAGGTGTCCTGTGAGGCCCAGTGGTGTAGTCTTATAGATCACCTGAGCTGGGTTCTCCAGGAATGTCCTTTATGTAGGTTATGTGGGCCTTTCTGTTGTGATTGAGTATTAATTGCTATTGGCCCATTCATGTGTAGGATCAAACCTCAGGATGACCAACTATGAGGTTCAACCCCAACCACAGCCTGTGAGCTGCTGTGCAGGAGCTGACAACATGAAGTAGAATTCACCTCAGAAGTTTCCAATGCCTTCTGAGATTTCTCATTGGATATGCTTCTTGTAAAGCTTCCTGGATCCTGCTCTGATGTTGTCTCAAGGTGGCCACTGAGACAACAGTGGGCCTCTTTGGAGGAACTCTGGTACAGCCCAATATAGGACACTGCCTATGACTGGCCCTTGGCAAACTGTTAGGAGCTATATCAGTCAACAATTTGTGGATCCCTCTGCTGGGCCTGGGAAAATACAGGAAAGACCAAGCTGCATACAAGGCTGGCTTTTATCTGAACCCAGACTGGGAGCAGGTCCACAAAAGTCCTAAAGCACCTCAAAAAGATTGTCTTCTATCAGCTTCCACAAGCCTCCACCTGCCAGTTGCCTAATAGGCTTAGTCATAGAAAGAGTCTGTGGGTATACTCCCCAATAAGGCATAAACTCCACAGGGGGGAAAATACAGAGTACAGAGTGTGGGGCTATTGCTTTCCCCCAGGCAGATGCAGCATGGAGGGGAATACTGCATCCAAGAGAGTAAATGGTGTCTGTGCTACGAGAAAGTTACTCAGCACAGGAATCCTGATGGGTGTCCCTTAAGCTTACTCTCCAGAACCACAAACCCAAGATTATCCTCACACACTGGTACACTCTGCTCTCCCTTCTCTGGATCTCAGGGTGAGGCATGGACACAGCAAAAACAATCCTAATGAGAAATTTATAGTATTACATACCTATCTTAAGACACACACACACAAAAAAAATCAAATAAACAATCTAACTTTACACTTAAAGGAACTTTAAAGAGGACAACAAACAAAGCTCAAACTGACTAGAAGGAAGAAAAGATAAGAAAGATCAGAGCAGAAATAACAAAAAAAAAAGACAAAGACAACACAAAAGATCAATGAAACCAAAAGCTACTTCTCTGAAAAGATAAAAGATTGACAAACTTTTAACCACACTTGAACACACTTGTCAAGAAAAGAGGACCCCTGTAAATAAAATCAGAGATGAAAGAGAAGAAGTAAGAACTGGCAGCTAAAAAAAAAATAAAAGATTGTAAGAAAATATGAACAGCTATAGGCCAACAAATCAAACAATATGGATAAAATGGATAAATTCCTAGAAACATATAGCATTCCAAAAATAAATCAGAAAGAATCAAAGAATCTGGATAGAAAGATTACAACTAGTGAAATTGAAGCAGTAATCAAAAGAGTTCCCCAAAAAGCTAATATCCTGGACAGGATGGCTTCACATATGAATTTTATCAAACATTCAAAGAAGAACTAACAACTCTCCTTCTCAGACTATTCCAAAAAATTCAAAAGGAGGGAAGACTTGCAAACTTACTTTATGAGGCCAGCATTATCTTAATTCCAAAAGCAAACAAAGCAGCCTACCCATCAGTAAATAAGTGGATCAAAAAATTGTGGTATGTTTACACAATGGAATAGTACACAACAGAAAGAAAGAAGAAACTCCTACCTGTAGCAACAGCATGGACAGAACTGGAGAGCATTATGCTAAGTGAAGTAAGCCAGGTAGTGAAAGATAAGTATCACATGATCTCTCCTATTAGCAGAATGTAATAAAGAAAACAAACAAGCAAAACAGAACCAGAGACATGGAAATGAAGAACAAACTTACAATGATCTGAGGTGAGGAGGCAGGGGTGTGGGGGTGGGGAAGAAGGGGAAGGGACAAATCAGACATGAATAGAGTACTCATGGGCATGGAAAATGGGGTGCAGATTAACTGTGGGAGCAGGGGGGAGGAGCAGGGAAGAGCAATGAGGAAAAGGTGGGACAATTGTAACTGAACAACAATAATTTTTTTAAAAAGAAAGAAAATGATAGGCCAATGTCCCTGATGATCATAGATGCTAAAAGTCTCAACAAAATATTAGCAAACTGGATCTAGCAATACATTAAAAAACTTATAAACCATGATCAAGGAAAATTTATTCTGGCGATGCAAGGTTAGTATAATATATGCAAATTGATAAATACAATACACCACACAAGCAAAATGAAGGATAAAAACCACATGATAATATCAATAATTGAATGCAGAAAGTCATTCAGTAAAATCTAGCACCCATTTATGATAAAAACTCTCAGCAAAATGAGATGGATTACACCTCAACAAAATAAAGTACACATATGACAAACTCACAGCCAACATCATGCTCAATGGGCAAAAACTACAAACATTTTCCTTGAATTGGGAACAAGACAAGGATATCCACTTTCACCACTCTTATTCATCATAGTACTGGAAGTCCTAGCCATTTGAATGAGACAAGAAAAAAGAAAAGATATCTAAATTAAAAAGGAAGAAGTAAAACTGTTATTATTTGTGGATAACATGATACTATATACAGAGAACCCAAAGATTCCACCCAAAAAAGCTATTACAACTGATACATGAATTCAGTAATGCAGAAGAATTAATGTAAATATCCAGAAATCAGTTGCATTTTTACAAAACAATAATGAACTATCAGAAACGAAACCTAAAAAAATAATCCCATTCACAATTGCTCTAAAAAGAATGGAATACCTAGGAAAAAATTTTAACCAAGGATATAAGAGACCTGTACTTGGCAAATTATAAGACAATAAGAAAAAACTTGAAGAAGATACAAATAAGTGGAAGCATAAACTGTGTTCCTGGATAGGAAGAATTAACATGATTAAAATGTCCATACTACCAAAAGCAATCTATAGATTCAGTGTAATTCCCATCAAGATACTTATAGTGTATTTCACAAAGCTAAAACAAATATTTCAAAAATGTATATGGACCCACAAAAGACACTGAATAGCAACAATGATCTTTAGAAAGAATAATAAAGTTAGAGGTATCACATGACCTGATATCAAACTATACTACAAAGCCATGGTAATCAAAACAGCATGGTACTGGCATAAAACCAGACATAGATCAATGAAACAGAGTAGAGAGCCCATTAATAAACTCATGCCTTTATATTCAATTAATATTTGACAAGTGAGGCCAAAATATACAATGGGGAAAAGATACTCTCTTCAATAAATAGCATTGGGAATATTGGACAGGTTATGTGTACAAAAATGAAACTAGGACACCTTCTTACACTATACACAAGAAAACTCAAAATGGATTAAAAACAAATATTAGACTGATAACTATAAAATCTGAGAGGACAACATAGGCAGTAAAATCTCAGACATTTTGCATAGCAACATTTTTTCTGATATACCTCCCCAGGCAAGGGAAACAAAAGAAAAAAATAAATAACTGGGATTACATCAAACTAAAGTTTTTCCACAGCAAAGGAAACCATCATCAAAATGAAAAGACAATCCATTGAATGGTAGAACATATTCTCTGATACATCTGATAAGGGGTTAATATCCAAAATTTATAAAAACTTATAAAACTCAACAAAAAAACCCTAAACTATCCAATTTGAAATAAGCAAAGGAGCTAAATAAACACTCCTCCAAAAGGACATACTGATGGCCAACTGGCATATGAAAAGATGTTCAACATCATTAATTATTTTAGAAATACAAATTAAAAACACAATGAGATATCACCTGTCAGAAGGGCCATTATCAATAAATCAACAAAAAACAAGTGTCGGTGAGGATGTGGAGGAAAAAGAACCCGCATGCACTGTTGGTGGATGCAAATTGGTTCAGTCACTGTGGAAAACAGTCTGAAGTTGGTGGGGCAGCTCTACTTTGTTGGCCTTTCACATTCAGAAACTGGCTTCCTTTCATGCCATTGTCCCACTTCCCCTTGGGTATTGGTGACATCTGCCTGGCTGAAGCTGGATTATTATGAGAAAGGAAGCAGTGCTTTGCCTATGCACAGACACTACAGTAAGGCCTCATCCTAGAAGGGTACAAATCACCACTGCTTGTGTTTCACTAATCAACATTTAGTCATTTGACCAAAATTCACTGGGAAGCTTGTTGCAAAATGTAATCTGGACCTATGCCAGGAGGAAGAGGGAATAGATTTTGTTACACATCTCACAATCTTCACTAAGCCAGACTGAGCCAGGCACTACTCTGGCTTTCAGAATATAGCAATGAGACAGAGGAAAAAAGTGTCTGCTCACCCAGCTCACATTTTAGTAGGGCAAGGCTCATAAATGCATAAATGGCACAATTTCACAAGGGATGAGTGCTATAACATAAAATGGGGGCATGGGATAGAGAATGACCGGGGCTGAGACAAGAGAGAAAATTTCTCTGAGGAAGTGACATTTCAGATCAGAAATAAGAGACAGCAAATAAGAGATAATAAAATGTAAACTGCATAACATGTATTATGCTATATATCTACAAGAATTGTGATTATTAAGATTCAGGAGGGCAAATACACATAATTAGAAAATGAAGGCTTTCTGGATTATGTAAAACAAAAATTAGGTATTTTACCTTCTCTCCTGTGGAAGCAAGACAGTACTAGAGATTGAATGGAATTTATTAATAGAAATTAAAATCTGGAGCAATTAGGGGTACAGACACTGAGAAATGCTTAATTTACCACTTGATGTTCAGTTGTAAAGAAGCATTAGGCACTCAGTGCAGATAAGCATGAAGCTAAAACCTGTTGAAGAGGGTTGACAGAACGCATACAACAACAGGAGAAGAAAAATTTGTAACATGTAAGGCTAGCTGGCTAAAGTTTTTACTAGCTCTAAGTGAAGAAATGTTAAAAGCTAATTTAGGAAGCCAATTTAAGAACACTAATATATGCTATTAATGATTTATTGCATAAAAGTGTGCATACCTGAACTAAACTACACAATTCTCATTCTGTATTAATCCTTCTCATTAAATTCTTTTTACAATCTATATTTATAAAGTCCCAGGTTGAAGAACACTTCTGATTTAATTATAATAATAATTTTATTACAAATAATAAAAATGATATCGACCTTGAGAGCTCACAGAGAGTAGAAGCTGAAAAGGGAAGAATTGAACATGGAGGGGAGTTAATGCCATCATCTTACAAAGTGAGCAATCAAGGACAACTGTCTATGCTCACAGAGCAGGAAATGGGGGTTTAAGTAAACTTTTCTAAAAACAGAAGATACAGGAGAAAAAAATAAATTCAAAGGAAGAAAAAGAATAGAGCAGCAATAGTGAAGTAAGTGAATAATACCCATATTTATTATTGGAAGAGGATGATAATGTCTAACTATGATAATCAATAAATAGCAGTTTAGATAATAAAGAGCAGTTCATATATCATTTTAGAATGACAACATGAGCACCACAAAAATTTTAAAAGGAATGTTTAGGAGTGGTGTCCTCTGAGGAAAATGGGCCAGTGGTAAGGGAGGATGTATTAAGTTCTACAGCAAGATTTGGTTTTTATTAACTGTGACACATTTTACTTTGATACAATTTAAAAACATAAATTTTTAAAAAGTCTTTCCAGACATCATTACAAATAAATGTCTAGATTGGTGGAATGTGATAATAGACTGTAAGTACTGTCCTGTTGTTTAGATGCTCACAACAGATAAGCAATACCCTTTGTGACACTGATTATTAATGTGCTCCCCAAGAACAGCTTGCATCAGGATCACATGGAGCATGTATCACCAATCCCTGAGCCCAACTCAGAACCATCAACTGAAATGAAGAGAGGGGAGAATGGTAAGAATCAGCATTTTCAACATTAGAGGCTCAAACCTTCTCACACCCAAGAATGAATCGGAAGACTAATTCTTTGGAGTATTTTTAAATAATATATTCTATAAAAATATGAGGTGACAAAGCCATTTCTGTTTTGGATACATGATACTTCATGAAGTAACAAGTTGTTTTGTTTTTTTTTTTAATATAGAGGTTAGAGTTAATGCCTTATTCCACAGCTACTAAAATCCATAGCTCCCAGAGCCCCTGGGTTAACAGTGAAATGAAAAATATGGCACTCGGGACTACATGCACAGTGACAGGAAAAAGTGACACATTTCTAATCTGCAAGAACAAGAGGAGCAATAGATAAAATCAAGAGATGACAAGAAAGAAGGTGGCACCAGGGTTGTAACAGGTGGGCACCAGAGGCATTCACATTAGAACAAGTGAAGATGAATATTTGGAAATGAGGTAGGACCTCTGGTTATTAAAATGATCTGGGAATCTGGGAGCTAAAGACTATTTCTCTTACCACAAGTATTTTTACTTAAAGTCTTTGATTGTCTTTGCTGGGGCTGGTGTTGCTTGAGGGGAAAAAAGATATTCCATAAAGAAAGAGATGGTCAGTGTTTTATTCTTTTGCCCAGATACAGAAAATATTTTAAATGAAAATCTGTAGTTTTAGTAAGCACTTATCAAACACAGTTTGTGGTTCATTTAACCACAAAACAAATAAGAGAATATGGTTGCTCTCAATGATTCAAGTTAGGAAAGCAAACAAGTAAACAAGTTATGAAAGTGATGAGTAGGTAGTATGACTCTCTGAAAGAGTCAGAAAGGTTGGTGTACTTTGAATGGAAAGTTCAAAGAGGACAGTAAATTGAGCAGCAGACTCTGATTCTACAAACAATTTAATATAACTGGAGAGATTGTAATGATAGAGAACTATGGAGAGGAAGACAATGACTTCAGTGGTTCTTATCTAAGGAACTAACTAGAATCACCTTTTAAAAAACAAGAACTTTTTAAAAAGTGAGGTCAGCAAAAATGAGGGAGTAGGCAACTCCAAGCACTTGTGGCTCCACAGAAACATAAAAAATATCAAATGGAAACTATCAGAACCAACTTTTTCAGAGCTCTGGAAAACAGCCTCAATTAAATGCTGAATGGAAGAAAAGCCAAATGAAAAATAATAAGAAAGCTTTGTGGCACTATTACTTGCCCTCTCCATGCTCCTCTCCATTTCAGCAATAGTTTTGAAAATGGAAGCCTGCATTCCCAGGGTGGCACCCTGGTCCCTCACTCTGGAAGGAGCAGAGCGAGCTTTATTTGCAAAGAATGTATATACCTGTCCTAATCTGTCTGGGAGCTATGTGAAGAATTGACACAAGTATCTGTTTTGTTTCACCTCAGAACTCACTTAGGTTAGAAAAGCAGCAGGAATTCCTCAAAAACATTGCAAGATGAACTAAAAACTTGTAGTCACCTAGAACAAAAGATTCAAGTTGAGGTGTATGATAGAGTGCCAAAAACTAGGAGGAAAAGCTGGGGAATTTCATTAAGAAATCAGAGAATTCGCCCTGGCTGGTGTAGCTCAGTGGATTGAGCGTGGGCTGCGAACCAAAGCATCACAGGTTCGATTCCCAGCTAGGGCACATGGGTTGCAGGCCATGGCCCCCAGCAATCGCACATTGATGTTTCTCTCTCTCTCTCTCTCTCTCTCTCTCTCTCTCTCTCTCTCTCTCTCTCTCCCTCCCTTCCCTCTCTAAAAAATAAATAAATAAAATCTTTAAAACAAAAGAAATCAGAGAATTCAAAAGCTCATGTGTACTAAGAAATTCATGCAGATGTCCAAGACAAGATGCATGCTCACAAAATAAGTGAAAAGGACTTGAGTTTCACTTCCAGCTGATTTCTGGGCTCAATGCAGGTAAGAAGAGAATAAGACAGTGTTGTAAATGGCCTAAGTGTTGAAGGAGTACACTAGGACAGGACCAATCTGCACAGACTAGAAGAGGATTTTGTGTTTTTTGTTTGTTTCTTCTTTTTCTCCTTTTCATTTTCCTCCTCTCCCTTCTTCTTTCTCTTCTTCTTCTTTATCTTTTCCTTTTTGCTATTTTTTTCTTGATTCCTAATGTTCAAGGAAAGCACTCTCAATACTCTAGCTGAATGCAAGCTAAAGAAACAGAGGCTTTCACACATGATGAAGAATACATATTTTACAAAAATATTGGGTTGGCCAGAAAGTCCATTTGTTTTTTTCCCATAAGATGGCTCTAATAGTGCTTAGCTGTCTTTAACTTCATTCAAAAGAATTTTGTTAGATTGTATTGTGACAGCTGTCATATCAGTGTGCATTTAAAAAAATCATCAAAATGGGTGATTTTTTGCATAGTAATTTAAATATTGAAGATGGAAGAAAGGAAGCAACATTTTTGGTATGTTCTTCTTTATCAGTTCAAGAAAGGTAAAAATGCAAATGAAATGCAAAAAAAGATTTGTGCAGTGTATGGAGAAGGTCTTGTGACTGATTGAAAGTGTCAAAAGTAGTTTTCAAAGTTTCATGCTAGAGATTTCTAGCTTAATGATGTTCCACAGTCAGGGAGACCAGTTGAAGTTGATAGCGCTCAAACCAAGACATTAATTGAGAACAACCGATGTTCTACCATGTAGGAGATAGCTGATGTACTTAAAATATCCAAATCAATAAAGTTACTGGTGAAAATGAAAAATGTGTCTTTTATTTTATGGAAAAAACCATATGGAACTTTTGGCCAACCCAATAGTTTAGAAGAGTCACTAAACAACAGCATACAACAGAAAACAAACGTTGAGGAGAAGGAAAAAAATTGATTTACATATTTCCTACATTATAATGTTCAAAATGTCAAGTTTCTCACAAGAAATTGTGAAGCATGCAAGAAAATAAAAACAAGAAAGCATGACCCATTTACAGAAGAAATTACCAGAAACTATCCCCAAGGGAGTACAGATTAGGACTTACTAGAAAACAGCATTAAACCAACTGTCTTAAATTTGCTCAAACATCCAAAGGAAACCAGTGAAATGATGTTAGAGAAAGAATATCCATAGAAGCAGAGAAATTATAAAAGAAACTAAATAGAAATTCTAAAGCTGAAAATACAATATCTGAAATGAAAATAAACTGTGAGATTTCCACTCGCCTCTTTGAGAATCTCATGTCTGTAAATAAGTATCCAAACAAGGAAGTTACTCTACTGGCTGGAGTGATTGATTCTTATGACAAAGGGAAAACTGGGCTGATCTTGCATGATGAAGGAAAAGTAAGTCTGGAATACAGATGATTCTTTAGGGCATCTCTTACTACTACAATGATTTATGATTAAATTCAATGGAAAACTACAGTAACCCAACACAAGCAGGAATACAAATGTCCCATATTTTTCAGGAATGAAGGTTTTGTGTCAGCCCACCTGCTTCTTTGGAAATCCTTGTTCAATATAATGTGCAAACTAAACATAAATCAAGCAAAAACAAGAAAATAATAAAGAAGATAAAATAATAACAAAGAAAATAATAAATGATGGAGTGGCAGTAAATGAAATAGAGAATAGAAAAATAATAGAATCAGGAACAAGACTGGGATGCCCGCTTTCACCACTCCTATTCAACATGGTACTGGAAGTCCTAGCAACAGACAAGAAAAAGAAATAAAAGGCATCCAAATTGGAAAGGAGGAAGTGAAACTGTCATTGTTTGCAAATGACAAGATAGTGTACATAGAAAATCCTATAGACTCCACCAAAAACTACTCGACCTAACAAATGAATTTGACAAAACAGTTGGATACAAAGTCAATACTCAGAAATCAAAGGCATTTTTGTACAGCAACAGTGAAATATCAGAAACAGAAATCAGGAAAAAAATCCCATTAGATACAGAAACAAGAAAAATAAAATACCTAGGAATAAACCTAACCAAGGAGGTAAAAGACCTGTACTCAGAAAACTATACAACACTGAAGAAAGAAATTAAGGAAAACACAATCAGATGGAAGCATGTACTATGCTCATGGATTGGAAAAATTAACATAATCAAAATGTTTATACTACCCAAAGCAATTTATAGATTCAATGCAATCCCTATTAAAGTACAAACAGCATATTTTACAGATACAGAACAAACATTTCAGAAATTTATATGGAACCATAAATGACCCCAAATAGCTGCAGAAATTTTGAGAAAGAAGAACAAAGCAGGAGGGATATAATACCTGATATCAAACTGTGTTACAAGGCCACTATAATCAGAACAGCCTGGTACTGGCATAAAAACAGGCACATAGACCAATGGAACAGAACAGAGAGCCCAGAAATAAACCCAAGTCTCTATGGTCAGTTAATATTTGATAAAGGGGGAAGAAGCATAAATTGGAGTGAAAATAGTCTCTTCAACAAATGGTGTTGGGAAAGCTGGACAGCTACATGTAAAAAAAATAAAATTTGATCATCAACTTACACCATTCACAAAAATAAATTCAAGGTGGGTAAAAGACTTAAATATAGGTCGTGACACTATAAAAGTCCTACAGGAAAACATAGGCAGGAAAATCTCAGATGTTCCACACAGCAACATCTTCACTGATATGTCCCCTAGAACAGGAGACATAAAGGAAAGAAGAAAAAAAAAACAAATGGGACCTCATCAAATTAAAAAGCTTCTGTATGGCTAAAGAAAACAGCATTAAAATGAAAAGAGAACCAACTACATGGGAAAGCATAACTGCCAATGATACCTCAGACAAGGGTTTGATCTCCAAAATATATAAAGAACTCATACGACCTCCACTCCAGGAAGACCAAAAAAAAAAAAAAACAATTAAAAAATGGGCAAAAGACTTGAACAGACACTTCTCCAAGGAGGACCTACAGAGGGCCCAGAGACACATGAAAAGATGCTCAGTATCTCTAGCTATCAGAGAGATGCAAATTAAAAGCACAGTGAGATACCACCTCACACCAGTCAGAATGGGCATCATAAACAAATCAAGAAACAAGTGTTGGAGAGGTTGTGGAGACAAGGGAACCCTAGTACACTGTTGGTGGGAATGCAGACTGGTACAGCCACTGTGGAAAACAGTATGGACTTTCCTCAGAAAACTAAAAATGGAAGTAACTCTTGACCCAGCAATTCCACTGCTGGGATTATATCCTAAGAGCCCTGAAACACCAATCCAAAAGAACCTATGCACCCCAGTGTTCATAGCAGCATGATTTACAATAGCCAAGTGCTGGAAGCAACCTAAGTGTCCATCGGCAAATGAGTGGATCAATAAACCATGGTACACTTACACAGTGGAATTCTACACAGCAGAAAGAAAGAAGGAGCTCCTACCCTTTGTGACAGCATGGATGGAACTGGAGAGCACTATGCTAAATGAAATAAGCCAGGCGGTGAGGGACAAATACAATATGATCTCATCTTTAACTGGAACATAATGAACAAAAAAATGCAAACAAAATATAACCAGAGACATTGAAATTAAGAACTATCTAACAATAGCCAGAGGGGAGAATGGAGGGGACGGGGGGGAGAAGGATTTTCAGGAACTACTCTGAAGGATGCATGGACAAAACCAAGGGGGAGGGTGGAAGCAAGGGAGGGAGGTGAGTTTGGCTGGGGTGGGGGAGAGTCATGGGGGGGAAATGTAAACAATTATAATTGAACAATAAAATAATTAAAAAAAGAAAAACAATAGAATCAATACAATTAAAAATTAGTTATTTGAAAACATCAAAACATTGAAAAACATGTAGCCAGACAGACAATGAAATAAAAGAGTGAAGGTGCAAATAATTAATATCAGAAATGGAAGTACAGAATTCTTATGACCTTACAGAAATAGAAAGGATAAAAGAATAATACTATAATCAAGTTATTCTAATAAGCAGATAATGTGAATGACATGAACAAATTTTTAGAAATACACAAATTACCAAAACTGAATCAGGAAGAAAAAGACTATCTAAATTGACTGTGTAACAAGTAAAGAAGTTGAATCAGTAATCAAATATCTAACAATAAAGAGAAGTATGCAGATAAATTGCTTTACTCTTGAATTCTACCAAATGTTTAAACAATTAGCATCAATCCTTCACAAACTCTTGCAAAAAAAATTAAGAGTAAGGAAAATTTTCTAACTCATTTTATGAGGCCAGTGTTATACTGATATCAAGGTCAGATAAAGACACCACAAGAAAATAAAAATAGAGATTAACTCTTAAAAATATAAATTTAAATTTTCTCAACAAAAGAAAGAGAAAGCTGAATTCAGCAGCAAATGAAAATGATTATACGCCAGGACAAAGTGAAATTTAACTCTGGAACACAAGGGTGGTTCAACATAAAAAAAAAATCACTGTCATACACTACAGTAACAGAATAAAGAAAAACACCCACATGATGATGTCAATTGACACACAAAAAAATCATTTAACAAAAATCCAACACCTTTCATAATTTAAAACCACTCAAGCCAAAGGGGAATTTCTTCAACATCATGAAAAAACATTCATGAAAACCCATAGATAACATTATAATTAATTTTAAAAGACTGAATCCTTTTCCACTAAGATCAGGAGCAATGAAGAATATGTACTCTAACCACCTGTAATCTACACAGTACTGGGGGTTTTAGGCAGCACAAGAAAAGAAAGGAAATAAAGGCATACGAATCAAAGGGAAGAAATACACTGCCCCTATTTGCAGATACCATGATACCCTATCAGGGGTGTCCAACCTTTTGACGTCTCTGAACCACACTACAAGAAGAAGAGTTGTCTTGGGCCACATATTACATACACAAACACTAATGAAAACTGATGAGCAAAAAAATGTTTTAAGTAAATGTATGATTTTGTTTTGGGCTGCATTCATAGCCATCCTGGGCCCCATGTAACCCACCAGTTGGACACCCCGGCACATAAAAATCCCAAGAAATCTACTCACACACACAAAACTCCTAAAACTAATAAGTGAATTCAACAATGTCACAGGATACAAAGTCAACATAAAAACATCAACTGAATTTTATATGCTAGCAATTAATATGTGGAAATCAAAATTAAAACTTTAATACAATTTATAATCATTCAAAAAAATGAAATGAGAACTTCTGGTCAAGATGGCAGCATAGGCAGACATGGCCCACCTCTTTGCACAACCACATTAAATTACAACTAATGTATAGAAGAACCATCACTCAGAACTGTCAGAAATTTAGTTGAATGGATGGATGTCTGACAACTGCGGAATTGGAGAGACCACATCCATCCAGACTGGTAGGAGGAGAAGAGATGCAGAATGGGCTGGTTCCTCACGCATGTGTGGTGGATGAAAATTCAGAGGGATATCTCAGGAATAAGGAGTTCCAGCCTCACACCAGGCCCCCTAGCCTAGGGTTCCAGTGCCAGGAAGGTAAGTCCCAACAATTTCTGGCTGCAAAATCCAGCAGGGATTGAGTCAGTGGAAGAAACTTCTGGAGCCCCAAGCAATTCCTCTTAAAGAATCCACACACAGACTCACCTACTTAGACTCACTCCCTCTGAGCTTCCACACCAGAGTAGTAGTGTGAAAGGCACCAGTGGCATACAGGGAGGAACTGTAGTGTCTGGCATCAAGGCAAGCAGAGGCCATTGTTCCTTTTCTAAACCCGTGTCCCACAGAGTTGGTAAACTGGTGCCATATCTGAGACTCCATCAACCTGGCCAATGTTTGACCTGCCTTGAATATCCCCAGAGACTCTGCCCCACCCAACTTATGGGCTCACCCAAGCTGCTTTTCCATTTGAATGGCTGGTCTTTGCTCATGCTTTACAACTTCCTAAATCCTCTCAAACAAGCAATAGCTAGTCTCAGTGAACCCCAGGCCCAACTCTAGCAGCAGCCAGCCTAGATTCACAACTTGGCTCCACCTGGGAATCTCCACACCCAACACAAGTAGCAGTCATCTCAGATTGCTTTATAGCTCAGGCAGGGTGGCCCCAGGCAAAAGCCACAGGTTGGAGCTGACCTTGGTCTGCACCACCAGGGAAACCCCAGGGCCAGCACAGTCAGAGGACAGCTACAGACCACATCAGAGTACCACCATCCTGTCACTGGACAGCTGATGCAGCCTCTCACAATAACACCAGTTAGTACACTGATACAGATGGGTTCCTAAGACACTTAGCAGGGATAGCCTGTACTACAGGGGGCCCCTTTAGAAGATAATTCCATTTTGGGGGGATGTCTTCCTTCATATAGCAATGGGAAAAGTACGCACATAAAAATGTTCAATGTCACTATTATAAGAACACCTAAAATAAACATAGTGACAGTAGTAAAGACTAGGGAGATTTGGGGAATCTGGTTCTCTTACACATTGCTGGTGAGATTGTATAGCCACTCTTGGAAAACAGCTTGGGACACTCTTAACCGAAGAAGAAAACTGCACATACACTTACCATATATGGCCCAGCAATTGCATTCCAGGTAATAATACCAATGAAATGAAAGCTTGTGTAAAAAACCCCCCCAATACAAAAACCTGCACACAATTGTTCATAGTGGTATTTGTCATAGCCCCTAGTTGAAAACAACTAAAGCATCCTTCAGTAAATGACTAATTCACTTAACTGTGGTACATCTATCTATACCAAGGAATACTACTTGGTGACAAAAAGGGACAAACTATTGATATATGCAACAATTTGGGTGAATATCAAAGACATTATCCTAAGTGAAAAAGACCAATCTCAAATTGTTACCTATTGTGTGATTCCATTTTTATAACTTTCTTTACATGGTAAAATTATAGATATGGAAGACAGATTAGTGATTGTCAGGGATTAGGGTTAGTGGGGGAGGGGTGGTTGTGATTACAAATGGTGGTAGATGGGAGATGTTTGTGATGATAATATAGTTCTATATCTTGAATGCAGTCTGTGTTACAGGAATCTACACATGTAATAAAATTACATTGTTATACATTCAAAAGTGATGAGCTTCCCCTACCACCACCACTGCCACACATAAAAAAATGATTAAACAACTGCTCATGGAAGAAAAATAGCTCTGGGAAAGTTCCAGAGCACACTTAAGAAGCTGCAGTAATCCAGTAGAGCATAAAAACCAAAGATGGCCACATGGAAAGTGTATAAAGAATTTTACCTGCATGAGCCTCATCCCCAAACTGGCATAACTCACTTAAAAGAATGATCCCTTCAGGTGTAACTCCTCCCTGTGGGGAAAAGGAGAGTAGGAGGACCCCAATAGTGCTTGCCATTGCAGCAGACCCCACAGCTTTTACCACTGAGGAGCCCTTTAGTCTGTGTGATTCTGATGAAGCTGCCCCACAACCATGCTGCTGTGCTGCACCTTCCCTAGCCAGAGCTGTCTTTGTACCTGCTGCCCTTGCCCAGATGAAGCTGCCATTGAAACCCTCTTGCCACTGCACACACTCCCCAGCTCTGGTACCACTATGCTTCCTCCATAATCAGTGTGACCACATACATCCTCCAGAACCAGTACTCCCATGGACCCTAAACTCTGGTGTCCCCTTATATTCCTGAAACTGATGCTGGCCTGTTGAGGCTGTGTACCCCATCCAGCAAGCAACCTCACACCTACTGCAGAAAATGGTCTTTCCCCACTAAACTCAGCCTGTGGAGAAGCCTGGAAGAGGTTTCTGTGCCTTTGTTCTAACTCAAAGTTATAAGAAATACAAAAAACAAACAAACAAAGATGGCATTACCAAAGGAACCCAATAAATTTCCAGAACCAACTCCAAAGTAATGGAGATCTACAAATTGCCTGATAAAATTCAAAATAAGTATTTTAAAGAAGCTCAGTGAGCTTAAGAGAACAATAAACAATAAAATCAGAAAAGCAATACATGAATAAAATAAGGAGGTCAGTAAAGAAATAGAAATCATGAAAAAAAGAACCAAACAAAAATTCTGGAGCATAAGATTACAATGAACGAAATGAAAAATGCAGTAGAGAGCTTCAACAGTAGACTCAATCAAGCAGAAGCAGAAGAGTTATATATGAATATTGTACCAGTGTCAAATTCCTGGTTTAGATATAATATCATAAATATATAAAATATTAAAATGGGTAAAAGGTACATGGGAACTTTTTGTATATCTTTGCAGTTTCCTGTGAATCTATAATTATTTCAAAATAAGAACTTAAAAAAAGAAACAGGCTGAAATATATTCAAATGACAGACTGATTAAAAATCTTAAAAGTAATAGAAATATATTGAGGAATAAAGGATGGGGCAAAGTAGGTTGACAGTTGGTAGTATGGAAAATAATACAAGAATAAGCTTCATTTAGAATGGAAGGGCAGACAAAGTGCTTCTCAGACAAGGCCAAGTTAAAAGAGTTCATCATCACCAAGCCCTTACTATATGAAATGTTAAAGGGACTTACCTAAGAAAAAGGAGATTAAAAATATGAACAGTAAAAAAAAAATAGTCATCAAATGGAGGGTTAGCAACAGGGAAGTAGGAGGAGGAAGGAGGGGGAAAAGATATAGAGACTAAGTAGCATAGACAGTAGGTAGAAAATAGACAGGGGGAGGGTAAGAATAGTATGGGACATGTAGACACTAAAGAACTTATGACACATGGACATGAACTAAAGGGGGAAATGAGGGTGGGAGGGGATGGACAGGGTGGTGGGGAGTGAAGGGGGAAAATGGGCCAATTGTAATAGTATAATCAATAAAATAAAGAAAAAAAAGTAAAAAAAAAAGAATAAGCTGTATTTTATGTACTCACAATTGTTAAGCTATTTTTTTACTAACCCTGAATTTTTTCTTGTAAATAAAAGTAGTCTTCAAAAAAAATGACAACAAAAAATTATAGTAAAGCACAATGAAAACATGGAATGATTTTGAGAAAATGGTAGACTACAATGAAAAAGCATCGATTTAAACATTTCTTTTTGAATGGTACAATATTTTTGCAGTGAGCAATATTTGCATAGTCCTAGTAAGAAATGGACTGAGATAGTAATCTTCTGGCATCATCAGACAACAGCCAGAAGATCCTTGGCAAGATTTCCAACATCACAGTGAAGGTAGAAAAACAAAATAAATCAACATGAAGATCTGAAAATTTAGTAAGGACCGACAAAACATGCAAAATAGCAGGATCCAGCCTAATTCACAGGTCGATAACAAAACCATATATGTTATAGAGATGAAAATAGCTTAACAACAATGAAGAGGACTACAATCTAATAACCCAAAAGGGTATGTTATTGTTTTATATTGAAACATAAAATTTCTCTCTATAGTCAAAACAAATGGTTAATTTTCACAACAGACATGCTAACAGATCATTAATGCATATGCATGAATCAGCTTATGGTTTTTACTCCTGAGTACTATTTAAGTTAGGGGGCTATACAATACACATATTTTATGAAGTATGTATTTCTGCTTTATGACTTTTATTTTTGTTGATGTTATCAAACTAAAAGATCGTGAATCATATGTTTGGTGTCATGTCTGCTATTGAGTCTCTTGTTTATTGATAAAACTTTGGATCCTGTTACCTTAACTGAAGAACGGGGCTAGAGTTGTCAGAGAGGCACTGTTACCAAGATTGTGACTAAGCATGAATGTAGTGGCAAAGGAACTTATGTGCCCATGCAAGAGGATATTTTTCAGTTTAATAATA
Organism: Tonatia bakeri; assembly: GCA_004024845.1. Lineage (NCBI taxonomy): Eukaryota > Metazoa > Chordata > Mammalia > Chiroptera > Phyllostomidae > Tonatia > Tonatia bakeri. Next base: position 29,899 of record PVIA01010414.1, read on the forward strand.
CCAATTATAATAGGCCCCTCAGTACTTAACTTCTTGTTTGGATATTTAATGGTCAGACTTTTCATGCTCACATTCTTTTCTTTTTCCTTTTTGGAAAGTGGGAAAAATTACCCAGACTTCTGCAGATAGAGTGAACTTTATGAATAGTTTTGGCCAAGGAGATGTAGGCAGAAATGATGTCACTTCCAGGCTAGATCCTTTATTTACTGGCATAAAACATTCCAGGAGCTCTCTTTTCCCACTGTAACAATTGTGGAATGCATAGGTTAATATAGTGGTGTCTGGAATGCTAAACTAATCCATGGAGGACAGCTACCTAGACTTTCACCTGATAGATGTTTGTAGTCCTAAGTCACTGGAATTTTGTGTTATTTGTTAGAACACTATAATGTAACTTATGCATATTGATAGTTGAATGAGTTATGTATTAAGAAGCCACATATCATCCAAACCTGAACAATTTTGAGGGTAAACAGGTATACTATTAACATTCACAATAGAACAACATTTATAAACTGGAACTGTCCTGAGCAAACCAGGCTGTATGGCCACCTTAAGTTTGTGGTAAATAAATGTAAAAGTGTTCAGAACATCTGACCACCAGACAGCTCTTCAATAATATTTTATAGTGGCATGTTGGAATGGAGCTGAAACCACAGCAGACTGTACAAGTTTTAGATCATAAGTCATTATAGTCAAATTAACTAAGTTTGAGCTCATATTCTATGAAATCAATGAGAAATTTTAATTTGAATATTTTCAAGTTTTATCTCCAAGATGATTTAAAAAATTCTCAGTTCTTATATAAAGTCAAATCATTGAGACTCTGCTGGCCATCAGTCATCAGTTCACAGAGATTACTGCTGAAATGCCCATTTTCCTGAAGCTGGCACATCCCCTTCACTTCTGGAGGTTCTACTGATTCCATTCTTCCTTTGGAGCATGGGAAGATGTGGTGAGGCTGGAAACTCCAAGTCTAAAAATGCAGCCTCTAAATGAACTGTGCATCCACTTCCTCTGAAGTTTTTCCGCTGCTTGGGGCACTGCTTAATAAACAGTTTTTTGTTTTATTTTTCTGCTCATTGGACTCAGGTTTGTCTGTTTCACCCCCATTATGGTGAGGCCTTTGCGGGTTGCTGTTGTGCAAGCAAGGTCCACTTTCTGCCCTGCCAATAACTTCATCTCTTCAATAAGGCAAGGAACACATGACTTGGCTATTTACTGAAACAGATTACAGGAAAAGGAAAAGCTGTAGAATAAAAACATAAACTAGTGTCTTAGAGATACATTTCATTTTTCAGCCATTTAATTAGAAATTGAAGGAAGCTAAGAAAACAAAAAGTTCTTCTGCCTATAACAATCTAGCTCTCTTTTTCCAGTAGCCTACTACTGAGACCAAAAATTCTCTACAATTAGTAAAATATCATTATTTAATTCCTTCATAAGAATTCTAGATTTTTAAGAGTTGTCTAAATAAAAACACACCTGGGGGAAATCAAGCTGATTCTATCCGTGACGCATCTTGGTGTGAATTCCTTTATCACATCATATGATCTTTCCAGCGTTGTTCTAGCTGAGTACTGGGTCAAACAGGACACATGTAGAGAAGCAAAGAAAATGTGGGGCCATAGGACAATGCAGATGGGGAATGTGTGGATGTGACTATGAGGGTGCCTACACAGCTCAGGGGGGAACACGAGGGTACTGTTAACTGAGGGTAGCACAAAAGAGGGGAGCTGTAATACACACTGCTCACGTTACACATTGAATTACAGCTAGTCCTGGCAGCAGGGAGGAGTGGAAGCTGCGTGATCCAACCATTTGTGCTTTTTGGACTGCCTTTATCACTTAGCCATGACCTTCAAATTAGGCAACAGTGAACACTTTTTCAGAGTGTTTGGTGTGAACCAGCTTCTGTAAATATCTCTTTAAAAAGACATAGACTTCAAATCATGTTCTTTTTTTAAAAAAAAATTGATTATGCTATTACAGTTGTCCCATTTATCCACCCCCCCATTTTCTCCTTTGCCCTCCACACCCCCTCCCACCCACATTCCCATGCTTTAGCTCATGTCCACTGGTCATACATTTAAGTTCTTTGGCTTCTACATTTCCTATACTATTCTTAACCTCCCCCTGTCTATTTTCTACCTACTATTTATGCTACTGATTCTCTGCACCTTTTCCCCCTCTCTCCCGCTCCTACTCCTCCACTGATAACCCTCCATGTGATCTCCATTTCTGTTATTCTGTTCTGTTCTAGTTGTTTGCTTAGTTTCTTTTCGCTTTTGTATTATTTTTTTTATGTTCAATGGTTGATAGTTGTGACTTTGTTGTCATTTTAATGTTCGTGGTTTTGATCATCTTCTTTTTCTTAGATAAGTTCCTTTAATATTTCATATAATAAAGCCTTGGTAATAATGAACTCCTTTAACTTGACCTTATCTGGGAAACACTTTATCTGCCCTTCAATTCTAAATGAAAACTTTGCTGGATAAAGTAATCTTGGACGTAGGTCCTTGCCTTCTATGACTTGGAATACTTCTTTCCAGCCCCTTTTTGCCTGTAAGGTCTCTTTTGAGAAATCAGCTGACAGTCTGATGAAAACTCCTTTGTAGGTGACTGTTCCCTTATCTCTTCCTGCTTCTAGAATTCTCTCCTTCATTTTAATCTTGGGTAATGTATTTACGATGTGCCTCAGTGTGTTCCTCCTTGGGTCCAACTTCCTTGGGACTCTCTTAGCTTCCTGGACTTCCTAGAACTCTATTTCCTTTGCCAGATTAGGGAAGTTTTCCTTCATTATTTTTTCAAATAAGTTTTCAATTTCCACACTATTAATTTGAGTCCCAGTTGCCTTCCCATCACTGTTGGTTCCCTGTACATTTACCTTTGTTTCACTTAGCATAGCCTTCATTTTTCCATCTAATTTGCAGCCATACTCAACCAATTCTGTGAGCATCCTGATTACCAGTGTTTTGAACTGTGCATTTGATAGGTTGGCTATCTCTTTGTCACTTAGTTGTGTTTTTGGGGGGGTGAGCTTTAATCTATTCTTTCATTTGGCCCATTTTTTTTCTCATCCATACCTGTGAGGGGAGAAGCCTTAGGTGTTCATCATGGCAGGGTAACCCATGTCTCTACATCGTGGTGCTGTATATGGGGGAGGGGTCAGAGAAGGAACGATGCCACTTGCTCAGCTGTTAGTTTTCAGTCACTTCCCTGGATACCCACAAGCCAACTGGGCCCTTCTGGTGCTGATTTCCAGGTGGGTAGGCTTGTGTACATTCTAGGACCCTGTTGATCTCTCCAACAAATTTTTTTGTGAGACTGGGAGTTTCTCCTGGTGCCTCAACTCCCACAGGTGTTTTCAGTCAGAGGTCTGAGGCTTTATTTCCCTGTACTGAAACTCTGGGTTGTGTGGTCTGTCTCACTCCCCAGTTGTTCCTCACGGTTTATCTGCACATGAATGTGGGACCACCCAGTCCAAAATGGGCTGCCTTGCCCACCAGCTGCAGCCTTGTCTGCCCCGGTCCTCTAGCTGCAGCCTGGCCATGAGTCCTCTCTGCCTGGCTGCCCATCTCCGTTCCTCCTACCAGTCTGGATGAATGTTTCTTCTTTAACTCTTTGGTTGTTGGACTTCCATACAGTTCAATTTTCTGTCAGTTCTGGTTGTTTTTAAATTTGTTGTTGTCCTTGTTTTGGTTGTAGGAGGAGGGACAGTGTGTCTCTATCTATACCTCTGACTTGACTGGAAGTCCCAAATCATATTCTGATTTATCCAGCATTTTTTTCTAAAAGGAATAGTGTTGATTATTTATGCCAAGGTTTTTTTTTTAGGATTTTTCATTTAAAAGTCATTGTTTTGCCCTAATAATGGATTTGTTGTCATAACCTGTAATTTTAATATTATTTTTGGCAAACTATTCCATTTAGTGAATTTTTTTAAAACACTCTATTTGAAGACCAGTTGGGTCTAGTCAATTTCTCATAATTACTGTGTTGAAAATTGTTTTAACCTATTTAGAGCAGGAACAACCTACAAATGCTAGTTATCACTTCAGTACCTGGACTCATTACTTTGGTTCAGTATCTGATCAATAAAGACAGGCTTATTGGCCAGGAAATGTATCATCTTCACTTCAGAATTCAAATACCATAGCTCTGAAAATACACACACATATGCACACTGAGGCAAACTTTCAGATGGTTTGATTTTATAGCAATAGTTGTATATAGTACAATTTTAGTTCTGAAATAAGACACTAGAGCCAATTAGACATAAAAATGAACACAGTTCCTCAATGTCTGCTGCACGAAATCTAATGACTGCCAAAATCTGGTTGCAGTTTACCTTTCTAGATTTAGTTCCTATTATCCCTTTTGCACTCTATATTCTAGATAAATGAGATTAATCTCTGCTCTCTGAAAACACATCATGAAATAGCTATTTCAATGTTACTCTACGTTATTCCTTATCCTAAAATGACCATCCTCATCATCTTAGTAATGCAAAAATTCTAAATTTCAGATCTTGATTCAACTTTAATTTTAGATGTGCCATGAAGCACATCTATGAATCAACTGCATCTTATTTGTACCCTTTTTATTATGTCATGAGTCACTTTCTTTCTTGTGTTATTTGAATACAATTTATTAAGGAAGCAACTGTGGCACATATTGCTGTATATCTTCAATGTTTATTGCAGTTTTTAAGAAAATATTCATTAAATTTTTTATACATTTAAAAATTTAGTTACATGTAGGCAAGTTTAAAAGTATTTTTATCTATAGTTTCAAGGCATCTAATTTACAAAGCATAATTTTAATGAAGGAAAAGCACCTATACAGGTTAAAAACTATATTAATTTTAGAATTAAAGTCATTCACTATTTCCAGCAGACAATCAATTAGAACTGCTTATTTTCATGAATTCCTTTTGTTGATAATTTTTATATTTCTTTTTACTGAAACAAGTTGAGTATTCTATCAATATTAATTCTACCATAATTGCCAAGCTACAATTAATACCTAATGAATCTGCAAAACATCAGGAGCTCACCAAATGACATCTAAGGTAATGTTTAGTTTTGCAATTCTCTGTATTAGTATTCCATAATCTAAGCTTGTTTTAAACATGCTGCACTAAAATCTGGGCTCCAAGAAGGTCTTTTCTTACTTACTACCTGCTGTATCTGCCATGGCCTGCATATTATACAATCTAATAGTTGTTGAATGAGTAACTAAATCAACCAATTAAGGATGGTGTTGTCTTTCCTTGCCCAGAGGTTTCTATATTATGAAAATTCTACCTGATACTTTTTTTGTGGAGACCCTACCAGCAGCAGGCCACTGCGCTAGGCCCTAGGACTCTATTAAGTGTCTCACAATCTATTTGGGCAGGCCTGTGAATAGCACAAATAAATATAAACACAGCTGTAATGTTGGAAAAGTAATTCAAAAGGTTAGGAAAACTCAATTAATTTGGCCTATACAAGCTCTATTAAATGGAGAATGGGAGGTATAGACAGTGTTTAATTTTCTTTCTCTCTGTCCTTTTTTCCCTCCTTCCCTCCCTCTTCTTTTCCTTCTTCTTAGTAGATGTAATATTTTTAGAATATAATTCTCATAGTACCATAGAGTAGGATGTATAGAAAAGGGTACACCTTCAATACTTTTCCACTTCTAATTCATTTGTAAAAGATTAATCTTATCAAATATGAAAGTTACATGGTATTACTTTTCAAGTTTATAACAGAAGTTTGTTTATATGCAGCTCTCTGGAATAAGCCTTAGTATGAAAAAAAAACACACCTAAAAATGAATCTGAATCCAGATGCAAGATGAAGGTTACATTTCTCTCCTCTTAAATTATTACTGGTCTTTGAAAATAGAGTAACTTACGATTTTTTATGTGAATATGCATGGTAGACAAGAGATAATCAAAACTTGGGGCAAAAAGAGGAAGCATATTTTGCTAGAATATCTTAAATGCTAATTTTGTCAATAAAGTAACATTGTCATTATATCTACTATTTTAGTAGCTTAAAATATATATACCTAGGATATAGGTATATATATAGTTAGCTAAGTAGGGCAATTCCCTCCTTAAACTGTTACTTTAATGAATAGAAAAAAATACATAATCATATTTGAGTTCCATAAAGCCAGTCTGTTTTGCAAAGTTTGAAACTAAGATATAAATATTCATCCTAGAAAAATGATTTTACTTATTGTACCTTTAATCTACTAGGGAGGGAGGCAATATCTGATATGTGAAGGTCCTAGGGAAAGAAAAAAAAGGAGGCAAAGATACAAGTATTTCAATTGTTTAAGATGAAGCAATTAAGATTATTATGTCATCACTTCCATATGGTTATTTCATATACTTAAATGTACATAGCAATAAATTATCTAATTGATCAACTTGTTAGACTCCTGACATGAAAACATGTAAACATAATTACAAATGTTAAAGAACCCAATCTTTCAAATCATTTTATAAATAAAAATTTCTCTTTAATAAGACTGACATGCCTTTCTTTCTCTTATTTTCATGAAGTTTCTATTAATTTACTTATTAGTATAATGGGTATTATACAGCACTTTAAATACTATTTGGCCAATACTGCAATAGTATACAGGTATAGTGTCAGACAAATGCAACAAGATAAGTAACCTCAAGACTTCTCAGCCTAGGAAATCAAAGGGGCTATCTGTATAGTTTCTTTGAGTATAATAACTTCTGCTAAGACAGCAGAAAAGAGAAAGCGTTGATGTAGGAATCAGTAGTCCATTATCAAATGAGCTATTTTGAAGTAAATCCTAAAAAAGGGGGCAATGAGGCTTAAAATAGTCATTTAAATGCCTTTGATTCTTTTATAATGTCAGACAAAATAAGGACCTATATAAATAAAACAATATAACACATATATACATATATTATGGTTTAAAATTATTAAAGAGATTAAATTTCTAACTAAAATTCATTTCTAATTGGGTATAGTCAGAACAACAGGTTTCACTTTTAATATTAGATAGTATAGGAATTTCAGAAATGTCCACTTAAAGAATAGGGTAAATGATTTGGGGAAAGTATAATTTTATTTTTAATTGTACATACAGTCTTCTATTACTTAGATTTTAATAGTTACTGAATATGAGAAGCTAAAAGCAACTTTTCTGTTTTTCAGTATTTTGTTATGAATACTTTCACGAAGGGAAGCGAGAAGACATAGCAAGTTATGTGCATTTACATTTTCTGGCTCATAAGAGTCGAACACTTTGATGTTCCACATTGATATTTAGATTATAAAATAACTTTATATAAATTTTGTCATAGTTTTTTTTTAAATTATTAGGAAGTGTAAGAAAATATAGAATAACTTTGAGATACTGGGAAACTACTAGAGTCTACTGATTAATTTGGTATTCTGGCTGGGTAGTTTCAGAGCGGAAGAAATAAAGATCAATTGCTAAAGGTTAAGGCCCACTAAAACAGCAGTGGTGCATAATTCTGGGAAAATTTCCAATGTGGAAATGATTTCAAGCTTGAGCAGTCTTTTTGGTTGCATCCACAATCACAAATAGCATCCTTGAATATGAACAATGATAACAACAAAACAATATCATTTTGTGGATCAAAGGATTGAGAAAGGCTTATAAAGGAATAAATATTGGGGTAGATCCATAAACAATGAGTGTAATGTCTTTAGATAGATTATTATAGACACTGGAAATACCAGGAATGGGGTATTTTCCCTAAGAAAAGCCTATTTTCTCTTAAAAAAAATCTTCACCCAAGGATATGTTCACTGATTTTAGATAGAGAGGGAGAGAGAGAGAGAAAGAGAGAGGGACATCGATGTGCAAAAGACAAAATGATCAGTTGCCTTCCACACACATCCTGACCAGGGATCAAATCTACACCCTAGAAATGTGCCCTACCCAGGAATTGAACTCACAATCTTTTGGTGCATAGGACAACACTCCAACCAACTGAGCAACTTGGCCTGAGCAAAGCCTATTTTCTACCTAATGTCATATCTATAAATTATATGTTTTTTAGAAAATAAATGTATGTACTGAAAAAGTGTATTTCATGGTTTGAACTAATGGTTCTTAAACTTTAGCATTCATCAGTATTGCCCAGAGGACTTGTTAATTTGGGATGGAGCCTCATGAATTTGTCTTCTAATAAGTTTGATGCCTCTGGTCCTAGACAACGTTTTGAGAATCACTGGTTTAAACAAAGCTTTTTTCACTTTTCTCTAGGAGAAAAATACTTTAATGTTGGCATAGAGCTCTTAATCCTTAATTTCGACTATAACTGTTCTCAATATGTGAATTATAATTGGCAAGAGAGGAACACAATACAAGGAGGTATCTTGTAATTTTAAAAAGTGCTTATGGTTATAGACAAAGGTTGTAAGTTGGAAGATTCCGTTACCTCTGTCACCTCTAAGACTGTTTTACATTTTCTCAATTTTTAAATTATATAATTTATACTTCCCTGCCAGAGAAGATACCACTTCTCTGGAATGCACGGTCTTAAGATTTTTCCTTCATTTTCAAATTCTAGTCCTACCTGGGAAATATTACCATATTCCCAACAAACTAAATTTGTTTTTTAAAGGAAATGCTGATGTGTTGTTTTTGTTTTTTAAACAGAGAAAAGTAAGTACAGTGAAATGAATTCTCTTTTAGAGAGGACATATTTGATTTGTTGGTGGGCAGGATTTGATGATGGACTTATAACTGTACTGACAATAGTACAAGGAAATAAAATTGCAGAACAAAACAGTTGCATATATAGTAGGATTTAGTTCTGAGTTTTCCCCAGACATAGCAGGTCAAATGAAAGGTATAAGAAAGTTCTTTCAGGCCTCACAGACCAGACTTGGCACTATAAATCATACCAAGGCCTATTATGCAACACACCTGTTTGCAAATAACTATAAATAGGTAATCTAAGGTTAATCTGGGCAATACATGGAAACCTCCAAGGCTGAGGCTGAAGAAAACATGCAACAACTCTATCGTGCCTGTGGGAAATGTGAAATCCTAGGATGGTGACAGCAGTTTGTATGAATTTGATTTACTCTAATCAGCACTTGTCATTGACATAACAGAGTATTTCCATATTACAAGGCAGGATCCTGCCTACACAGTATTCTGTATTCATGAAGTCTTCATTTTATGTGTTTTCTGTTTAATATTAAAATTTAAGAAATCTGGTAATGAAGAAGTCATTACAGCAAGTTGTTTTATTGTTGTTTCAAGGACCAAACTTGCTGCAACAATGAACCAAGAACTCTAGGAGTAAATTGTCTGTGGGCTGTCTAAATTAAGGTCTAACTGTATCTCTCAATAATTCTAGATGATGGAATAATTTTCATTCAACAAATGCAGAGTACCAACATAGTAGCAGACACTGTACTAGGGACTGCAGAACAACAGTGAACACATGTCCAGACTTTGTGGATTATAAATTAGTAAGAGATACACAGTCAACACAAGTAAGTTATACATGAAAGATGCTAAATAGAGGCATAATCATAAATGGTCTGAAGTTGGAGATGGGGTGGCACCATGAGGTATGTTTGGCACAGGAAGATACACAATTAATGGCATTTTTGCTGTTCAACCATTTCCCCACAAGAGTAGCACTTGGTCCTGCTTTTTAACAAAGTACTCATTAAAAGAACCTTATAAAAAATGACCAGTGGTCCACTTTAATGCAGAGGAAGGAGAGGAAAAAAGCCTCAGAACTCTGAAAAATTCCTATAGCAGAGTGGAGGAAATAAAGACATTAATGAAGAAAACAAAAAAGGCTGTAGCAGTAGTTTAATTTTAGCTGCTTTCCTCACTTCCATTCCTATTTATTTTGCTTATGGTATTTTCCTATGCTAAAATTTCTGCTTGGGATAACTGAAAGCTGGTCCTGTAAAACTGTTATATGACCCCATAACAGGAGTGCCCTGGGACCAGGCAGGGAGCCAAAGAATCCATGACCACCACCTCTAATTCAGAAAGCAGACGAATAGAGATTTTGCAGTTAACAACTAAACGTCCATTGGACATGCATTTATTTTTTAAACCCAAATAAAGTTCTTGAGTTGAATGGCACTCCACCTTAGCAGCAATCTTCTCTTGTTTGCAAATTATTTTGTGATTTCAGCTTTGACATTGCATGTTCTTTCATGAACATATTAAACACTTGCACATAATTAACTATGATGGGAATCTAACCTGGGCTTCAAGGATGCTGTAACCAACTCTAATTTACCTTTTGTAACCTATAAGCTCAGGTAGCTTACCATCACTGCTAACACATCTGAAAATCAAAACTGAATAGAATTCAAGTAATGCAACCCTACCAGTGGCTGGAGAGAGAGACACACAGAAAGAGTAGTGAATAGGAAAGCCCCAGAACACTGGCACAAAAATTACAGTAATTATGAGAACACACTTTGCCTTTTATGTATATTACCACTCACTCTTAAATGTATGAACAGCTTGTTTACTGACTAGGTTCACCGGGGCAACAATTTCCCAGCTCTGCTGACCCTATGTTTCTTTTCCTCTTCTCAATTTTCTATCCCTGTTCCTCAAAAACCTTTCCTTCTGGTCATGGTCTATGAGATGTTTACTCAAGCCAAGACAAACTTCCTTGTTACACTGTCTTCCCCGGTCATAAGTACTCAATTTGTGGATGAACACGCACTTGCTGTGGGACCAACAAGCTCAAATCTCGAGTTAGGCCGAGAACATAGGCTCTCCGAGCAGATATTCAGGAAGGCAGCGAAAAAGCTAAGGCCACGGAGGGTAACGCGCGGGCCCCGGCGGCGGCGAAAGCATTAACAACTGTTGTGGAGAAAATCGCTCGACACAATTTTGAGAAAAATACTTGGCTTTTCACGTAAATTGGTGAGCAGTCTTCACAACTGCCTCCATAGAGTTAATCCGCAGGAAAGGACCCTCGAAGCTGCTCCAACGCCAAGAGACCGTGTTCCGGAGCGCTGCAAAATTGACCCCTCCAAGGCAAGGACTCCTCCACTCCCACTTCTCGCTCAGCCAACGTGGGAGCCAGCGGGCAACACTGCAGAAGAGGATAAGGAGAGTAAGTTCCTGCTCTCGCGGGGTCTGCCCCAACGGTCCCTATCAAGACCTCGCGTTGTTTGGTGCTGTGGGCGGAGCTAGCCTGGAGTGGGCGGAGCCGGAATGGGGCGTCCCCAGGCCTTGTTGACTTCAGTGTCCTCACTGAGCAGCCTGAGCAGCGGCGTTCCTTCGCGCATGCCCAGGTCTCCGAGGGCTCCCAGTCCCCGTCTTTCGGGCTTCCTTTGCTCCGGATCCCGGCGCCGCCCCTCTACACCGCTGTGCGTCCGTGGCGGCCCGTGTTGTGGCGGTGGAGGCAGTTAGCTGCCGGAGCTCACCAAGTCCTAGTGGCTGACCCTAGGCTCTGCTGCTGAGGGCTGTACGTACCCCCACTGCACAGGTAACACCGCTACCCGTGGGCTCGGGGTCCTGAGGTTCGGCTTGTCTCAAGTGCTCCCGTCGGGTGGGCTGCGGGGTGTTGGAGGGAGTTCAGCGGCAGGAGAGTTGCGGGGGCAGTATCCAGAGAGTCTTGGGGTTCGAAGGGGCTGGGAGGTCCGGGGTGTGGGGGTGGGACAGTCCTGCGGCTCTGACTTGCTTCGGGACGCAGGTTCCACGTCGCTGCGGTTCTCACACACCCTCGGGCCCTTTAGGGCCTTTTCAGATCCGCCCCGTGACTTACTGTTGTTTTGATTTTGAAGGGAGAGAATCCAACCTGCGTAGGCTCGGGGAAGCCTTGCGGGGATGGAGCAGGGAAGGGATTTAGAGCAGGCACCGGCGTTTTCTTACTTTCTGGTTTGTTTGTTTGCTAGAGCGTTTACTACTGTTTAAGTATGGTGCTGGCCCTTAGGGTATTTCAAACACCGGCGTGGAGAGGATACGCGAGTAGAAAAGCCAGAGGGAGTAATTTTGCAAATCTAATACATGTTGTAACTTGTAGTATTGTTTTTGTATGTCCTTGTTTTACAGTTAAGAAATCATAACTATATTTTAAAAATTACACAGAAGAATTCGGATACAGAGGAGAAAGTGTGGTTTTACCAATATTTATTTTTGCTCAATTATTATTGTTTAAACCACAGAAGTTCTGTGTTTTTTTTTTAAGAAAAAAAAAAAACTTAAGCAGCCTAACAATGAAGACATCGCTTCCACCTTTTACTAACCGAGGGTAACGAGTCTTCAAGTGTACCGTTTAGCCATTCAGGATTTTTCTGTGCACATAATGTTTTACAAGCAAAATTGATAACATGTATAGCATGTGGTTTTTATTAGCCAACAGTATTCGCAGATATTCTTCCATTTTATTACGTAACGTCGTTCTTTTGAAAAGCTACATAAGTATGTATTTCTTTTTATTGCTGGACATTGTCTCCACTTTTTTTCTAATATTTTAGCTTTTAAGTAGCTTTGGAAGAGGGCTACAAACCAGTATTTTGAAACATAATGTGGTAAAACTTTCAGAATGTCTAAGGCCAGATGGGGATACTATTGTACGTATTAGGCAAGTTGAGTAATATGTTGCCACAGAGCTTAATGGTAGTTTATGTGAGGCTTGGATGACTTTGTTGAGCAGGTTACCAAAATAGTTTACCTTTTGTTTTTAAGTATATTTTTCAAAGTAAATTTAAGTCTCATATGGTCAGTTGAAAACAGATTTGATTCCTTAAACAGGAACTGACTCATTTGTGAAGAATAGGTAAAGTGGAGGGCCAGAGAAGTTTGTTATTTCATGCAAATTAAAAAGAAACTCAGAAAACAGCCAGGGATTAAATATTTTTATAGTAAACCTCAGGGAGTAAGCTATAAATGGAAGAATGATAACTACACTGTTTACTATTAAATAGATAGAAAGCTAGAACTCCCTATTACATTTTGTATTTCTCTGTGCAAAAGAGCTGGAGGTCCTTTGTTGATTGAATCATAGAATTGTATTTATTACAAATGTACTGTGTGTTCATCTTGGTACTAGTTTCCAGGGAAAACATAGAACTGAGTAAGATCATCACAAAGAACAGTCTTGTTCTAAACATGTATAGCCTGAACTCTTAGTCTGATTTGTGTAGCATTTTATTATTTGGGAAACTGTTTTTAAAAGCAATCAAAAACATCCATGGCATTTTAGTTATCGTTGCTGGTAATATGCTTTTCCTTTTATATTTTCACAACGTGGTAGGGGATATTCTCCCTATTCTACAGGTTAATAAACTGAGGCTTTGAGATTAAACTGCTTAAGATTCCATTGCCTTTTTAATGATGGTGACTGCACTAGATTGAGGCATACTTAATCCTGTGTTCTGTTCTGCCATGCTGTTTCCCATTAATGAATACTACCTTAGAAAGTTTCTTGTTTTTGGTTGGAAATGTTCCTTACTAAATAGAGACATGAATATAATCATACACTTTGAAAAAGAATCCAAAGGATAGTGTGAAACTCAGATGATCCTTTTAGATGAGATTTTTGGTGGTGTATTACTAAAATATTAAATTCCTTGAGCTGATGCCATCAACCAAGAAGATGGAGGATTGTGTTACTTTAGTCACTGTGCTTTAGAATTGCCTTTTGTTGTTAGTTTCTTTGATAAACTCTTTAAGAGGTCTTCATCATTTTGTTATCCTGAAATCAATAGATTCAAAATTAAACTGTTTACTTTTCAAATTTAATAATTCTTCCCTCATTTTCTTGTTCATATTAATGACCTTAAATATTTTCTTAGGCTAAAAATCAAAGATGATATTTACTTTTCCACTCTCCTCTTTTCTCAGAAATAGTTTTTTTGTCATTTATTTCATTCTGGTACCAGATTTTCCTTCCTCTTCTCCATTTTCCCATCAACTAAATACTTTTAAGCCCTTTGCCTCAATTGTCGTTAATAGGAGACATCCCTAATTTCTAGGTTTTGCTATTCATCATGCATACTGTTATTAAATTAATTGTTCTAAATGCAACTTTGATCATGTTCCCCCTGCCAAACAGAAACTAACAAAACAGAAAAAACTCCAACACTAATTGTTTCGTATGATAGCCATTGTGCTGAATGCTTTGTTCTCATTTGATCTTCATAATAATTTGATGTTGTAAATACCGTTAGCCCACTTTACAGGGAAAAATTAAGACTTCATGAGTATAAAGACATTGTTGGTAGGTAGAAGTGGCAAGTGAATTCCAAGCATGTCTTAACTTCCAACTGTGTTCTTGACCATCGTACTTGCACTGCGTAGCTTCAGATCTGCTGTGGAATAAAGTCCTTGTTCCTCGGTGTTGACTTTCAAAACAGCATAATTTGGCCCCAGTACTCCTTTTCAAATTTCTTTCTTATTTTATTCAAACTTAAGTTTATATATGTAAAGAGCTACCTTCTATTCCACATTTTCTTAGAGCTCCCTCTTCTCATTTCCTCTTGTGTAGTTTAACCTCTTGGTAACTTTCTACTCTGAATTTGTTTTTGAGAGCTTCTAACAGTAGTAATTGAATTATAAAATGCTTGGAAACAGAAACCATGTCTTACTGTTCTTGTATCTCCCAGTGGATGCTCAGAAAATATATGTGAACAAATATGAAAATAATCACTGGTCAACTGCCCCTTTAATGGCATTTAAGTAGTATTTGATTTTAGTTGCTAGATGACACACACAATTGTTTGTTGGTGTTTTTAATTGTGTACATATGTAACAAAATTGGATTTTTTTGTTGTAGGTTATCAGATGAGTTCTTTATTTTGAGAATGATTACTAAGTAATTATGATAAGTTTATTTAAAAATTCAGTTTTTTTCTGTATGCGTATCTTGAGTTATTATATATAAAAATTTTTAATTTGAATGTTTGACATTGAATTCTTTCCCATGCTGTTGAGTTAGACACATTTTTACATGAACTACAGTATTGTCATAAGCTCTCTGGTCTCACAGTTTCTTCTGTGCTTATATGAACTTTAAAGAATAAAAGTATGCCTATACTGCAGTGTCATTTTATTCTTTTTGGTGATATCAGGAAGCTCCAACTATATGGACACCCAGAATGCCCTCACACAGATTACATGTAACTCTGCTTTCTAAAGATTCACGTGAAATTTTGGACTTACATGAATCTATAAAAGTTAATGGTTACCCTACAGAAGCTACAGTTATATATTTCTCTTATATCTGCCTTTGCAGCTTATATTCTGTTACAGTTTAGCCACTTAAAATTCTTGCTTTATTAAATAAAAATATAATCCTTGCTGTTAGGAATTGGAAATGTAGGATATCTTGGTGATGAGGGAGACATTGGGGGTTTCTTTTTGTAATGTTAAATGCATGATTATAAAGGAGTGAGAATGATTCTCAAACTAATGAATTTGTCAATTTGCTCTTAACTTCATAAAATATTAAAGTAATCACATACTTCTGAACCTAAAAATTTTAAGCAAGTTTAAAATAATTCATTGATTTTTACAATTGGTAATATTTTAAAAACAGGTAATGAGGTTAAAGTGGTACAAAATGTTTTATAAACTGAAAATGTCTCCTCCTCACTCTCCCACTTTCCTCACTGCAAAGTAGCCATTCATCTCTGAAGTGATAGAAAAGAAACTATTTATTTGTCTACAAGTAAATATGAATAAATATCCTTTTTATACTTATGTAAGGTTGAAATACACTGCAAACAGTTTTTCACTTTGTCACTCACTGTGTCTGTAATATTCCATATGAGATAAAGAAATTCATTGTTTAAAAAAATTTTGTAGCCTCACAGTACCGGCTATATATATATTATATTTGCTGTATATAATATATTTAATCATATTTTCTGTTGGTGGTCATTTAGATTGTTTCCAGTTTTTTTTTTTTTTTACAATTATATCCTTTGAGACAACACTATGAAGGTAGAGAAATAAAAAGTAGGTCTTTCCTTGTAAAGGAAAATAAAGTTTAAAGCAGAAATGGATAGTTCTTGGTGGGGAATGGAATGAATTCCTTTTCTGGCCTGATGATTAATGGGAAGTGAACAAAGAGAAGAATGGAAGATGCTTGCTAGAATCCATAGTTGGCAATTGAATTGGAAGAGTAGGGGCATGGCCATGTGGTTGGTAATATCTCCTGTGACTAGTCGTCTGTTCTAGGCAAGAGTCAGGTCCGCATGTGTTTAGAAGTTCTGTGCTTAGAAGGGATACTAGCTATCTGGAAATTGGTCTCTGGGACTATAGTCTATAATATAATAGTATAATTAACCTAGGAAATCTTTTCAGGGGAGGAACTAAGATCCCTAAGTGTCATCTAGAAAAAAATGTCATGACCTACAATGTAATATATCTTCTGTTAATTAATTTTTATAGTATAGTTTCAAAGATATGATTTAAACTATGAAATAAATGAAACTAGGCAAATTCTTCCTTTGGCAAGCCTCCCCCATCCACATCTGTTCCTCATGGTTTTCTTGGTTAACGGTTTTTTAACGATGTCCTTTCAGACTTTTATACATGAACAACAATAATATATGGTAAAGATGATAAAAGAATTTTATGCAGTGAGTAGGTGATGATGAGATACAAGGCAGATAGTGAATGCTCTTTGATTCCTTCAGACCAGAGTGCTCCAAACAGAGTATTGTGTGAAGTCTAACAACTACTTAGGTTCTGGACCTGGTCTGTGAGGTTACTCTTAGCAAGTCATTTCAGATTTCCCAAGCTATGCTTTTTTAAAAGTAGTTCTATAGTGATGTATTATCTTTGTCACTTTTCAGTCAGTCAGTCCTTTATATGGGATTTGGATTTTTTTTTATAGACATCAAAACATAACTTTCAGATATTTGATAGCCATGCCATTTCTTTTTTATTGGTGGTACTGTATATTGCTGCTTAGGTCCATGTAGTGTAGATATTTTCCTACACTGGCTTATTGGTACTGACTCGCTTCTGAACACCTGTGATTCACTTTTGGTCATTTATGCAGACTTTACTAGTCACTGTAGAAGTAATAAGTAAAAGGTTATTTCTTTTTACTTCTTTCCACATATAATAATAGTAGAAATTCATTGTAGAAAGACTGGAAAATATGGGTGACGAAGAAACAGTATCAGGAATGTTACCACCAAGGGGTGGTATTGGGTTAGCCAAAACATCCATTATGTTTTTTTCCCATAAAATAAGAAAAATGTTTCATTTTCACCAATAATTTTATTGATTTGGGTATTTTCGAGTATGTCAGCTATTTCTTAAATTGGCTTCTAGTTGGTAGAGACCAGGGGTGCTGCTAAACATCTTCCAGTGCATAAGACAATCCCACAGCAAAGAATTATTTGTCCAGAATGTCAGTAGTACCAAGAAACTTTGCAAACCACTTTTGACATGTTTGATCAGTCACAGCACCTTCTCCATATGCTGCACAATTTTTTGAGTTTCAGTTGTTTTTACCTTTCTTGAAGTAATAAAGCTTAATACACTGAAAATGCTTTATTTTCTTCCATCTTTAATATTAAAATGACTGCACAAAACTTCACCAATTTTGATGTTTCTTTTTTTAAATGCATGTTAACATGACAGCTGGCCCAATACGGTGTAACAAAATTGTTTCCAATAAAGTTAAAGGCAACTAAGCACTACCCTAGTATATACTGTGGTTAGTTCTGAGAGGTTTTTGTGTTAATGAGAACACCTGCTAGAAAAGGCTAGCTATATAAATCCTATTGCCATATAAGGCAAATGAATTTGGTGATAGAGACATGGAAAATGTGAGTGCTTGAGTTTTCTCTGACCTGGATACTTTGCTAGGTAACCAAGGCTATAGTAGCTAGCGCCTCTGTCTAGTGTGTCAGGTGACTTGTGCACACATGTACAGCCAGGCGCTTGGTGATTGAGCTGGTGATGATGGGAGCTATAAGAATGTTGGTGCATGGATCGGTTAGGGCCTCACTCCTTGCTCCTGGATTTGTACTTTAGAGTTTTTGTTCCTGATTATGTATCATTGTATTTTTGTAGTCCATCTTTAAAATATTGACCTTAAGTTTGTTAGAAATGTTTAGGAATGCCATAGCTTAACAAATAAACACAAATCTATTTTTGGTTTACAGTATTTAGAAATATGGTTTATTGTACTCCTGTGACTCCTATATGTTCTGCTACTCTGTTCTTGTGTTTTATCATAGTCTCTTGATTACTAGAGTGGACTTTTAAATTCTTGGTCACCTTGATACTCAAATATAAGAGCAAATCTTGGAATTCATGATGATAGTCACTATAATTTTAGTTTTACTACCTGGCAGTGGTCTGTAGTGACTTTAACATGTATTGTAAATTTCTTCCTAAAATAATTACTTGAATTAGTTCTAAACCATTTTAATGAACTTGACTTTTTTCCCCCTGCAAATAGAATGAGTTGAATCCTTCATGTGTGAACCACAGAAATTAGCAATGGAAAAAGAAAGGTTTTTGGGTTTTTCTACAGTGATTTATATAAATATGTATTGTAACCACTCATGAAATTGATTTGGTTGTAAAGAAAAGGGAGGGAAATCACTGTGGACTTGTGGTTGTTTATGGCAAAACAAACAAACAAACAAAGTTTTCTTTTTTTTTCTTTTTCTTGTTAAGAACCTGTTCAATTATCACTATTTTAATAATCCCTGGTTTTATTTTATCTGGATAAGAAAATGAATGCAGTTCACACTAATAATTTATATATATATATGGATGTACTCACACAGACACACACACACACACACACACACACACACACACACGGACATCTGCAATGCACAGCTCCGGAAGGCACTGTTTACATAGAATACAATATAATTGGCATTCTCTATACTGCTGCAGGAAAACTAACACTGTTTGTGTAAATGGTGCTTCCTAGAATTGTGCGATATGAAATACTAATACCTCTAGTTGCTTCAACATTTTCACATAGCTTTCCATTTAATCTTTACAATCTTGTCAAAGAGGCAGGTAAATATCATTATTTCCGTTTAAGAGATGCATGAACTGACTCAAAATTACATCCATTTCCTAAATCAGCTTTCTTTTCTGTAAAATGATTTACAGTGTTAAAGAACACAGGGTTTGGTGTGAGATAGGCCTAGAACTCAATCCTAGTTCTGACTCCTAAGCAAGTTATTTAATCTCTTTCCTTAATTTCTCATCCTTGTAAATAATACTATTAGAATTTTGTTAAGATTCAGTTAATGTACTTAAAACAAGCCAGAGATTTATGTGCATTAAGTACTCAACAGATGATAGTTGCACTAATAATAAAGGTAATATTTTGTGAGTCAACACTTGGCAGAGAATGAGGGGCCTAATACAATCTTGCCATCAATATTGTAGACAGGGAGAACAAGGAGTAAAAAAAATGATACTATAGCAAGGACAGTGGTTGCACTATAGTCAAGGACAGGCTGTGGAAGTACATTAGGTCCAACATAGTTGTATGTAAAATAAACTAGATTTGAATCATGTGGTCACACAATAAGAAATGAGAAATTACTGCATTGAAAGGGAAAGACAAAATTCTGAACTGTGGAAGATTTATAGTGTAACCATTGACTCTGACATGTTCCTGACACACCATCATCACTAATGTTCCTCATAATGTTTTGGAGCCACCAAGAAATGGTTGAATTATACTGGACATTATCTAAGACTAAAACTGTTACACTATAGAAAGACTTTCATTAATTTGTTTTTAACTTTAGAAACAGAGGTCTCTTTTTGGATATCTGTAACATTGTTTTTACTCTTTATAGTGCTAGATAAACAACATTTTACTAAACTTGAATATACACATTATTTCATTTGATTCTTTAAGCTGAGGTATGGTTAATAGTAAGGTTAATGGCCTATGGTGAGGTTAATGGTCACTGTTAAGGGCCAGTTCTGACCCTCCATGATATGTATGATTCTTGGCCTTTCCTCACTTAGCTCAAAGCTTATTAACAAAACCCAATGTCTGCTTTCTTTCTTTTGTATCTGTTAGTGCCATCTCTTGTGTAGAGCATTATTCAAATCAAATTCTGCTCCTAGGTTCTTAATATTCTTCTGGCTAGTGTGTCTTTCCATTCATTTTTAGTCATACACGAAAAGCATTTACCTGCAGGGCAGTCTATTTTTAAAATAGACTCTTGAGGCCATCCTGGAAGCATACTCCATTAAAGTTTGGACAACTCTGAATCTGCTACAAATATCAAAATAAGAAAAGTTCTGGACTATCATGTACAGAGTTTTACTGATGCTGAATTGAATTTTGTAAACACTGAGAATAAACTGTGTAGTAGCTTTCCACTACCCTAAAAGTAAGGTCAGGAATGAAGCAGGACTAGCCCTAAGCATTTTTAACCTTGATGTTTATATTTAGGCCATTGTGATCTCTTACTTCTTTAGTATATATTGGATGAGAAATAGGAGAGATGGGATTGATTTGGGCCACAAGTTAACACATTTAATTTGGATTTGCTTGATTTCCCATGGAGCAGCAATCTACTAGGGAATAAAGTGTGGGTAGTGTAGTAGACAAATAATGCCCGCCCCCCCCCAAGGATGTTTATGTTTTAATTTCTGGAACCTGTGACTATTTTGCCTTATATAGCAAGAGGAAATTAAGGTTGCTGATCAGCTGACTTTAAGATAGGAAGCCTCCTGGATTATCCCGATGAGCTCAGTGTAATCACAAGTTTCCTTAAAAGTGAAAAGAGAACTCAGCTGGATGTTGCTGGCTTTGAAAATGATGGAGTGGGTCATGAGCCAAAGAAAGATGGACACTAGATGCTCCAAAATGCAAGAGAACAACCCCCTACCCCAGCCTCCAGAAGGGAACTCAGATCTGTCTATACCTTAATCTTAGCCTAGTGAGACTTGTGTCAGACTTCTGATCTCCAGAACTGTATAATTATAAACTTCTGTGATTTTGAGCCATTAACAATTGTATTAATTTATTATGGCAATGACAGAAAACTAATACAGGTTAAGTATTATGACCATTTGATTCCTTAGGGAAATGATTGCTAAGCAACCCCTTCACACAACAAAATAATATTAAGGTGACATTTATAAAATTGATAAAATTAGTGATACTGTGTTTAAAAAGGGGTGGCCATGAACCCTGCCAGGTAGAATTTCCTTTCCTTTTTTGCAGCATCCTCAAGGTATCTTTAAATTTTGGAGGTTTCTTATTTCATAATGAAAGTGTTGTAGTAGGCAGATGAATCCAAATGGTATGAAGCAGGGGTGTTAAACTTATTTTCTCCAGGGGCCACATCAGCCTTGCAGTTGCCTTCAGAGGGCTGAATGTAATTTTAGGACTGTATAAATGTAACTACTCCTTAACAGTTAAGCGAGAGTTTGGCACTGCCACCGGGTAGAAACAAGGTGCCGGGACACATAAAACAAGGTAGAGGGCCAGATTCAGCCTGTGGGCCTTGAGTTTGCCACCTGTGATATAAAGAATGCTATTGAAATTGGAAGAACCACAGATATGAATACCATCATGAAGTTTGTTATAGTTACAATGACCTAGTTAAAATTGATAAGGATAGTGACAGAATGGGATTTTTCATTAAGAAGAAGGGAAATGATTATAGAGACTAGCTAATTTGAAAAGTGGAGGACTATGTAGAAGGTTTTGGTTTCAGACATACTACATTTGAAATGGTGTTGGGAACCTCCTGCCCTGTGGAATTAATCTGGAAATTTACTAAATGCCCTGGAAATTTTGTACTAAAGGGGGATGATTTTGAATCAGAGCAGGAGAAAGGACAAATAAACCTGCCCTAAAGTCCCTGAGGCAGTTTGTTGGAGGAAAATGTGGGGAAGCTTTTCCTGCAGAGCCCCCACCCCCACCCCCACCTGCCACAGATGAGAATAAGTCTGCCAAGACTTGATCTGCTTGGGGAGGAAAGGTGGCCAATCTCTCAGAGGAGAAGGGCCTTGAGCCTCTTCCTCAGAGCGCTTTTATTGGGTTCAACTTACACAGGAATACAGGTGAAGCTCATCAATCATTGTCAGGCAGTAAGGATACTGTGCATAACATCCTGAGAACTATGAGGGC
>PVIA01010415.1:0-51986 GCA_004024845.1 Tonatia bakeri
AGACTGAATGAATCACCAGCTCTTATCTGAATGTCCAGCCTCCAGGCCTACTCTACAGATTTTGAACTTGTCAGTCCCCCTAACTGAAAATTACATGAGCCAATTCCTTCAAATAAATCTAGCTAGCTAGATGACAGACAGATAGATACATAAGTCCCATTATTCTGTTTCTCTGTTTCTCTAGAGAACCCATACCATACAGTACTACAACCCAGCACTAAAACACAAATTCCAAGGCATACAATAAAGAGAATCAAGAGAAAAACAACAACAAACCAAAACCACACACTAAAGACAGAATCCAAGGTGAGTGACACTGTATATATCACACATGGATTTAAAAATGAATAGAACAATGACATGTTCCTAAATGTATACAATACATGGGGGATTTTACTACAGACTAGTAATAGGAAAAAGTGCTACATGTAAATTCCAGAACTAAATCAGCACTGGCTATTAAGAAATTACTATATTGTCTTGGCATAGGATTGCTCATAGCAAAAAGGGATTTGTGAACCAAATGCCAGAAACACAGAAATTTGCAGACTGAAAGACAAAAAGAGATCAAAGAGATCAAAAAGAATGAAAATACAGAATAATATACATATGTATATATGTATATATGATATACAAGACAGTAATGAATTTAATATGCATATGCTTAATTCATAATTAAACTTTATCATAGATATTTGTGTAACAGGAAAAACATAATATATATAGGGTTAGATACTATGCTATTTTAGGCATCCACTGGGGGTCTTGGATGACATCCCCTCTGGATAAGTGGGGGACTACTCTATTTCAGCTGTTTAGGATCTAGTTAACCAGTTGCACCTGAGGGAAGGCCTTTTATAACAGAGTTCCTTTCCCCCAGTTCCATCTGAGAGCATGAGGTGATTTTCCTCTAATATTTACTGCGGTAATTTTGTTGGCCTTTGGAGATAAACCTCACAGCATTGTGGGGGCCCTTATGACTGGGTCCCTCTGCAGTTTAACTCAAGGTTTCCAGCCCTGAGCCTCCAGAATCGTGTCAATTACAGTTCTGGATTTTCCTCTCTACACGCTGGTTCCAGAGGTGGCTCTAGCTTGTGAGTCTCTGCTGTAGTGAGTAGTAACTCCCTGTATTTACCCGCGTGTTCCTTCAGTCTTGGAGGCAGCCGTTGTCCTGTGTCCTGCTCCGAGAAATGGTGTTGGTTTCTGCTTGTTCAGCTTTTGATGTTACTCAGATGGAGTGTTGCTTCCAGGCTCCTTACAGGCAGAACTGGAAACTGGAAGTCATTTATTCTTGTTTGTTTGTTTTTTAAGGTTTTTGACTATGTATTATAAATTGGAAAGGAAATGTTAGTTGTTATGACGTTTGATTTATTTGAAACAAGTTGGTTGACTTTAGGATGGCAAATGTGTATACTTTATAAATATGCAGTAATTTTTAAATTGGATATGTTTTTCAAGACACTAGGACCTTAAAGTAATGCCAACTAAGGAGAAAATCTGAACCTGTGCTCTGTGTTTGTATTTGTGATTGTAAATGCAGCTTTTGCTTTTTGTGTTATCACATGTACAATGGAGTGTTTTCAAGGTGCAAGTCGAAGTACATTGTGAAGTAACGCAAAGTACCTTACCCTGTTCTAATCGATTTGACTGTTTGACATTCAAGATAGGCTTTGATGTTTAAAAAAAGAATTTTAGTGCTAGTGCTGATCTACAAATACCTATTTTTTTAAATATTTAAGGAAAGGCTAAATTACTGACTTTCCAATGTTCTCTTAAGTGATTTGATATATTTCTAACCTATATTTCATCATTTAATATTTATTCAATTTATGACTAATAGCTTTTTAAAGTAATACCAGAAAGGATGCCATTGTATTATTTTACATAAGAACTTATAAAATGGGCTATATTTTTCATAGTTTAGCTGATTTCTCAATTGTACACAGCTAACTGTAAAATCATCTAAATACGCTGCAGTCTTCAACTTTTCAATCTCCAGTCATGTGTAAGGCCAGGTTTCTATCACGAAATCTTACTTGAAGGCATATCTTTTTAAGTGGCTTTTTAACAGTTTAATGCATAAACATGATAAAACATTTTTGATAATTAAGAAGCCAAATGCACAAAAAATATACAATTTATTCTCCTTTTCTACTTACATTTGTTGCATATCAATTAAGACAGAAGAGTATAGAGAAAGTCAACTTTTTGACTTATCTAAACTATGAAAGAACATGTTGGCAAATTATCAGTGTAACTGTGAATTTATGATTGTCTCCTAACTGTCTATCTAGCTATCTATATCTATCTACTTTAGAAGTGAAAATTATTCCAAGGAAATTATTTAAAGAATTAAATATTTACGTATGTTTACAGTGTACGTGTTCCACATTGAATGTTACTCTCAAATGCTAGGTTTGGCCCCTGCCATCTCCTGCCAACACATATGTAGCAACTGTGATGTATTTTTGTCACATGTATTATAAAGTGATGATTTGTGTGATTACATTTTCACTTCGTCTCTCTCCCTTGCTGAGTGCACCATAGTCATCTAAGGAGAGAGAACTTAGGCTTTTTTCTTGGCTCCATTGTCAATCCAGTAGGTACTATAAGGTTAGTGATTTATTAAAAAAACTGTTGAGCACATAAATAAATCTCCTACCTCTTATATGTGGCAATCTATGGTGTGAAATATATTAGACAATAATTCAAATCCATGCCATACAGTGTCAGTGTAGATATTTAATTGTGCTCAATTTTTATTCCCATTCAAGCATCAAAGAAATGATGTTTTGAAAACATTTCTCTATACTTTAAAGCCTATTACATACAATATTACCCTAGCAAATATGTCAATGTAAGATGTGTGCCAAAACAAAAACAATATTAAAGTTTATGTAATATATTATATAATGTTGTGCTAGACTATAGGTAGCTTCTAATTGTATATGAAAATATTTAAAACAAATTGAAATGGTAAAGAATATCGGGGGCTTGTTTGAAGGTTCTAGCATAGGAGTGCGGCTACTCCTATACCCTTGACTGAAGACTGGTCCTCTCCTCTAGTTGGGAAGGTCATCCTCTTCCACCATGTGCTCTGCTTTGGGAGGGACACACATGGATCAGTGAAGGAGGAAGACACCTGCCTGGCCAGCCAGATCAGCTGAATCAACCTTGGTGATCAGTGGGATGACAGATGTTGCAGCCAGATCGCGCTCACATCTGAAAGTAAAAATGAGCTCCTACATTTTGGGGCAGCATGGATGGAACTGGAGAACATTATGCTAAGTGAAATAAACCAGGCAGTGAAAGATAAATACCATATGATCTTACCTATAAGTGGAACCTAATAAAAAAAAACAAACAAGCAAAATATAACCAGAGACATGGAAATAAAGAACAAACTAACAGTAACCAGAGAGGAGGTGGGAGAGGATAATGGGGATAGGGTTTTCAGGAATAACTATAAAGGACACAAGGACAAAACCAAGGGGGGAGTGGAATCAGGAGAGGAAGGTGGGGATGTCTGGGGTGGCAGGGATGTGGTAGGGAGTAAATGCAGACAACTAACTGTACTTGAACAATTAAATAATTTAAAAAATAATGTTGAAAGTGTAGTAAAAATATAAACCTTTTAAAAAAATCTTTTATAATGTCATGAAACAAGGAAGGGCCACCAGTAATCTTTTAGCTTGTTACTTCAAGAACTGTTTTTTGGTGTTGTAAAACTATGTGGTTAGCTATGTAGATATAGTTTGTGTTACAAGATAGCTTTTCATGCTTGGTATACACATACACACACATGTGTGTATATATATATGCATGCACATGTGTGCAAAGGAATATAATTGTATGCATATAATCATGTATATATAATGCACAACATTAATATGCTGTAAGATGATATATGCATTAGAATGGTATATCATATTTATAGCTTTTTATTTAAAATAACTTAGCTAATACTTTCCCATGTAATTGTTTTAAGATAATTTTTAAATACTAAGCACTATTTTCTTTTTACTTACCTCGGAATCTCAATCCATACAAAATCTCTGTACGACATTTGTTCTTTCCAAAAGAGGAATTGCCATTGACAAATAAGTATTTTTTCAATGTGAAAGTGGAACTATGATTAACTTCAATGAATTATTCTTACCAAACTTTGTTTGAATATATCTATATATCTCTAATATGAGCAACTAAGTCTATTTCTAGTTGTCTAAATTTTGGTGCATGCAGTGTTTGTTTTAGACCCAGGAGTGTGTTACCTACTATGTAAAACCTATGACCTTTCTGTCTTTTAATTTTCCATATGTTGTATCCTCTGCATCAGAGTACAAGGATTAACAGAGGCAAAATGTAGGTGAGGAATGTTCTGTCCAACTCTCAAGGAAATGCCAACATCCCTCCACTCACGTATAAGGCCAGCTGCCAATGCCAGTTTGCATGCTTTTATATATATTTTTTTGCTTGATTGTTTGCTTTATTATTTATCTTTATTTCCTTATGGTAAATGCTGTGTGAAAGACATACAGTATGTTGACTTGCCAGTAACATCCTATTGTTAATTTTTGAAAAGTCCATAGAGAAAGGAAGTATTTAACGAATAAACACTAATTTAGTATATAAATGTACTGTGCTTTCCCCACACAAAGGAAAATTACAGAATCGGGAAAGTGAAGACATGACAGAGGTGCAAGCTTCAAGTTGATAGATGTCAACTAAAACTTATCTTAATTTTTAAAAATAGATTACATTTATTAAAAGTAGAAAGTGAAAACACACCAATCCATTGTTTTAAAAGTCCTGGTAGTTAAATAATATTTAAAGTATAAAATATGAAATTCATATTTATTATATAATATAAATATCAAGAAAACAAAGAATAGAATCTTAACACTAGATAACTTCAGGAACATTTATCCCACTGTTTTGTATATTTGTAGTAAATGTTGGATTTACAAAATGTCTTAGTCACACATAAATTTACTTAACTGACTTCAAGTTCTAAGCTTAAATTTGGTTCAAGTGTAGTTAAAAATTGCATGATCTATCAGTGGGTGCATGAACTCCTATCATGTTAGCTTTATAGCACTCCATTAGTGAGTAGGAGGCTGATTATTTTCTTTTACATTCCATTGACAAACTAAAAACAATAGATCATATACTCTACTTTTATTCACCTATATCAAGTATGAACATCACATTTTTAATTATTCAGAATATATTTGAACATAATAATATAGTGAATCAAATAATTTCAATTATTTAAACTTTATTTTTATTTTTCAGTTTTATTTTAATTGAAAAATCTCAGTGCACAAATACTTATGAAATGAATGGTTAAAATGCATTCAACTAGAACAAGAGTGTATAATAAGTATTTCTTCAACTCCCTGGTCTTCTTCCCCAAAGGCAAAAATAGTTGACAGTTTCTCATATATCCTTCCCCAATATTCTTATGTATGGAAAATATGTTTATGTTATTTTCTATATCTTCTAACTTATCCTTTTGAAACTTATGTTTTTAAGCAGCAAATCTTCATTTAGTTCTCAGTTTATCTTAAATGATTGTAAATAGGTCATGATTCCTTTTTAGTTATTTTCAAAAGCTCTTAATCTTTAATATTAATATAAAAAGTGTACAAACACCCAATCCTTTTTTTTTAACTTAAAATACATCCATATTTTAGTCCTTTGTTTGTGTTTCATTTAATTATTTGTGCAATGCCATTTGTTATTAAAATTTATCCAAGTGAATTTTCTACACTTATTATAATATCCCAACCTTTTATATTATTTATATTTGAATTACACTCTATATCAAAATTTATTAATATTGTTCTACTTCTTGTCTTTTTACTTCAGTATTGACTTCATTTTATATCTTTACATGCATAATAATATCATAACACACAGAGAAACAAGTAATAATTCATTTTGAGAGTTTTTTTCAGAAAATTGCTGCATCTTTGAGTTCCAAACTGAATCAGATATTTGATGTAGTAATACAGAAGCTGAGGTAGTTAACAATTAATCCTCCAGAGGTGTTTATTTTTCATTTTTATTCATTCTTTGCAGAAAATAAAATATATTTTAATTACATTTTTTAACAAAACCCTTCTGTAATCGTGCACCAAAGATCATGACAGAGGAATATGTTACTTTTGAACAAAGAACTTAATCCTGAGGAGCAGTATGATGAAGAAAACTTTATTTTTTTTTTAATTTTTTATAGATTTAAATGCCAAATACACAGTCTTTCTTAAACCCTGTCACTATTACTGGAGAAATTTTTCCCTTTTGTGTAATTTACAAGCTCTACAAGGAACACAGCATTTAAAGACTGGAGAGGAGACAGAAATGAAGAAGCGGGCACCCTTGACATTCTGTAGTCATTACTGAATTGACATCCACGTCCATGCTACAGAAGCGATTTGTAACTGAGAGACAGATGTTTCCACAGTGGTGAGCAGAAAATACTCAGGACAGATAAAATGCAATGTAGTTACTGGGAACTGCGGTGTGAACTTTTGCCTTCAGAACAACAGAGCAATTTGAAAAGTGAGGAAATTAAAGGGTGTCTCCAATTTTAAAATCTACCCCCCACCCAAGCTTTCCTTTTCCAGCTCTCCTCTAATAGTTAACTAATGCAGAACATATATATATATATATTGTGAACACAGTACATTATACAGAAAAAGATATAAAAGTTATGAACTGAAATTGTAGTGTTTCTGTTCCCCTGCATAGTGATATTAATGGTAAATTATCCCATTGATCATTTGATATAAATAAAATACTCTACAGTTATTGATCACAGATATTTGATGTCATTCCAACACCATCATAATAGAATTGAGATGGTAAGGGAAACATCGGGGATTGGATGTGGGCAAGCTCTGAACCTCAGAGGTCTGCAACAGAACCTCAACAACTTTTGAAGTCCACTGAAAAAGATTTATGTAGAATTGCAGTTCCTGATGGTCTTTATTACAGAAAGGTCTCCATAAAATGACCATATAACAAGGACCTGGCAGGATTTTGTTTGCCTAAACTGGGGTACATGGAATGTAATGTATTTTTAAAGAGTTGTATATAATAACCTAAGACAAAATTTCCAAAACAAAATTGAACCAAAAACTCAGTGAATATTCTTTGTGGGGTAGGAAATGAAAAGAAAAAATCTCTATTTAAAACAGTATAAAAAATTTGATTTTCTGAGTTATATATAGTGTTTGCTTCCTAAAAACAATTTTGGAATCCTTAGAATGTGGCATATTAATCAGTTCCAGTACATAGATTCCTTTGTTTGACCGATGATAAGATTCTCTCCCCAAATTTCATTCCAAAATTGAGTAAGAAATCAATATGCAGGTAATGGTGTCTACAGAACTGGCCATGAAAAAGTGTGTAAAGCAGAGGAAAGAAAACAATGTAGACACAGAAAATACATCAATATTCTCCTAATTGAGTTATGAGAATTATTTACTGTATTAGACATTGACAGAATGTTTATTGTACCACAAAGCAGTGGACAAATAAGAAACTGTTGAATATATGGTATCATGTTTTCATCAATGAGATTATCATCTAAATAAAGACATCCTAGACTTCAAAAACAAAATGAAAAATAAAAAGTAGTTCCTTACTCAGGAGGCACATTTATCGTGTAGTGGCACAACATCCAAGCATATTGGATGGTGAGCCCCTGGAGGTTCAAGGCCGTTGCTTGTCCCTGCTTTCATCCTAAAAGCTCTTTACCATGCTCAGCAGATGTAAACATTATCCGACAAATAAACTAACTATTTACTAATTAAAGTTAAAGTGTTCTAAGATATCACTTATTTGTAAATTAGTATGGTAAATTAAATTATCAAATAATTTTAACAATTATAGCAGTAGGTAGCAATATTATTTAGAATAAGTATTAGGAAACATTTTAAGAGTTTGCTAGGAATAGGACTTATTGGTTGCAGTAAACAGTCTTAAAAATTTTGAGAAGGATGAAAATTTTAGTGATTCCAGCAATGTCAAAAACATTAATTTTGGGCTATAAAGTGTCCTTACAATTTTTTTCACACTTTATCTCTGAAAAATTGATAAGTTGCATCCTGTTAGTTTTGTCTCATACCTCATACCTCATCTTACTCAAATTAGACCCCAAGTTAATTCAAGCTTTTGAAGCTGGAAGAGATCATTTTACAGACTGTAAAATTATTATAATTATAATTGATTGTAAATTGATTGTAATTATAGTGAGTTCATTCCCACTGCCCCTAAATTAAATAGTTCGTCTTTTACTTTTCTTTTACTTGCCCTCAATAATAGAAAAAATATTATTCTGAATATACCTGCTGCAATATACAACTCCAACGTGTGTTTCTTGAACTTCTTTTATTTTCTGACCTTATTGGGAGATCTTATTATGCATACAAACAAAATTGTTTTGAGTGACTATAAATATTTTAAAATGTAATTGTCTACTCGGTACTAATCATAAAACTAACCCAAGATCTTTTTTATTGCATACCTGTATATATTTATATGTGTATAAATATGTGTGTGTATATATATTTAGGGAACCCTCCCTCAAAAATAATTATATTGTGGAAGGCGAGCCCCTTGTAATACAGGCTTCCCCTGCTAGGTGAGTGTTCTAAGAACCCGTCTGTTTCAGTGTACCAACTGGCATTGTTGTAAGAGGCTACATTTGGCTTCAATGAGATTTTTTTGTTTTTTTTTAAGATTCTTTCAACATCTTTGCCCATTTCATGATGGGTGATTTATGAGCGCACCTGCCCACACTGTGGTGAGTGATCAGCAGTTTTTGACCAAAAACGCATGACCCTCAAGCCCCACCCTCCCTTCTCAATGGATCTTACCCCAAGCGATTCTTTTTGTTTCCCCAAAAAAAGAATCCTCAAAGGAAAATATTTTGCCAATGTGGAAGGAGAGAAACAAAAAAAAGGCAGAAGCACTAAAAGGTATCAAAATCTATGAATTCAAAATTTGTTTTGAGCAGTGGAAAAAAGTCTCAAAAGGTGTATTTAATCAAATGGAGAGTACTTTGAAGGTGATTGACATTTAAACATGTGAGAATAAGCACATGATTTTTAATAAATAATTCTGGGTTTCTGGGGTCCCTCCTCATATATGGCAAAAGAAGAACCATGTCACTCTTGGCAAGTTAATTTAATATTCTGAGCTTTGATATGTACTTCAGTCATTACAACTATTATAATACTTATTTTATTTTTAATATTGGTATTCTTGTGGTGAAATATATCATTAAAGACTATGCATTCCATAGTTTTTCACATGGTTTGTATACATTTTAAAATAAATGTATTTATTCCATATTTTACTCATGCTTCACGATCCGGCATGGAAAACTGTAGCAAATTTGGCAGTGGGTATGAGAGCTAAAAGATGCCAATGACATTGCTGAAAATACATATTTCTGCATTTCAGCAAAATGAAGGATGTTCCTTGATGAAAATATTTTCAGCGATTCCTGTATCAAATAATCTACCAGTACCAGTAAATCAATCAGAAGACAACATTAATGTCACAGAAATGTAGCCCAGGAAACTGACATATAATCTCATATCTATTTTAAACATGTAGCTTTTAAAATGTCAATTTCTTTATAATTATGCCATAGGAAAAAAAAAAGGAAAATAAACAAAATAGAGTGTGGCTTATTTTTGAAAAATAAATATATATATATTATATATATATCTGCTAAAGTGATGAGTAATGGCTTCAGATGGGCCATCAATAATATGCATAATACTCTTGCTAAAATAAAACCTTTTATATAGCAACATTTTGACCCATAATAACAGCGGTTTAAAGTGGATAAGTTTAATGAAAAATTTTCATTCTTTAAAAAATATTGAGATGATTGAGTGTATGTATATATATATGTATATATGTATATATAGTATTGCATGCGCACTTTCAAAGGTATACTATATATATTTACATATATTTATATTCACATGTCTTAATTTATACAATAATATATTTAATTGTATTAAGTGAAAAGAAGACTGAGGTCTTAGGTATTTAAAAAATATTAGTGTCAGATTTTTAAAAATAAAATTAGATGATAGTACCCTGGCTGGCACAGCTCAGTTGGTTGTAGTGCCATCCCATAATCAAAAGGTCTCTGGTTCAATTCCTGGTCATGGCACCTGCCCAGGATGTGGGCTTAGTACCCGACTTGGGACTGGGGCACACACAGGAGGCAGCCGAGTGATGTTCCTCGCTTGCATTGTTTATCCACTCTCCCTCTCTGTCCTCTTCTCTCTCAAATAACCAAATCAGATGGCTTAATTTAAAGTATTCTTAATTATTATAACAGTAGTATCAGATATTTATAAATAAGGATAAATGCACCTATAAGGATTTGTGTACCAATATGATGCACACATAAGGGAACCTCCCACAAATACTTTATATTATGATAATGTAACATTCAGAATTTCCAGAGACTGATATAATGTCCTGGATCTGACAGATATCAATATTACTCCCCTGTGAGTTTTCAGACAAAACCAAATATCAGATGTCTCACAATGTAATGAAAGAAACCAAAGAAATAACATGCCTGTAATTAAAATTGTGGCATTATATAGAAAATTTATTTCATAGTGCACACTGTTACATTTTTAAGTTTTTTAAAAAATGGCTTGCATCAGCAATGGCATAGTTGATTTTGTTGTAATTTAAAGTTGTAAGTAAAATATCTTTATTTTTCCAGATAACTTTATCCAAAATTGGTACAACATTTGTAGGTCATGACCTTAACATTAGCATATGATGACAATAGATTGGTGTCAGGACCAGGATCAGAGATTGGTTTTTTAAATGTACTCTTTATGAAGATTCAGGAAACATGATCAGTCTCTTCACTGGGTTATATCTAAACCAAGTGCTAAAATAAAGATTAAATAATTCATATAATTAATACATTAATAAAAATGAATTAATGATATCCTCAAGATCCATCCATATTGCAAATGGCAGTATTTCATGGGGTTTTATATATGGCTGAATAGTATTCCAGTGTGTGTGTATGTCACATTTTATTTACCTAATCATCTATCAAAGACCACTTTGATTGTTTCCACATATTGGCCACTGTGAATAATGCTGCAATGAACGGAGCATGCTAAGTAAAATGAGTCAGAGAAAATGCCAATAAACATAATTTCACTCATACCTGGGATGTACAGCTAAAAGCAAACAATGAATAAACAAGAAAATCAAATGGGCCAAAACTCATAAACACAGACAACAGTATGGTGGCTACTAGTGGGAAGGGGATTTGGGTAGTAAAGGGTAAAGGGGGTCAAATATATGTTGAAGGAAGGGGATTTGACTTTGGGTGAGTTGTATACAGTACAATATACAAATGATATATAGTAAAATTATATACTTGAAACCTATATAATTAACCAATGTCACCACAATGAATTTAATTTTAAAAATGAATTAATGAAAAGCATATAATTTGGTTTATGACTTCCCACAATATTTTCTTCTTCATTTACCGACTCCCCACTTCTATGCAACAAACTATGTTGATCAAAAACATATAAAACTGCTTCTCAC
Source organism: Tonatia bakeri (assembly GCA_004024845.1). NCBI lineage: Eukaryota > Metazoa > Chordata > Mammalia > Chiroptera > Phyllostomidae > Tonatia > Tonatia bakeri. The sequence continues at coordinate 11,629 of PVIA01010415.1, forward strand.
TCCTTCCCAGCCCATTCTCTCCCTACGCATCAGTTTCTCTCCCTTTTGAGTCCCTATCTTAAGCAAGTCCCCCTTTTGAGTACCTATCTATTCTCTGACACGGCATTGGACTGCATAGGAGCTGCTCTGTTAATTGTTACTTTCTTACAGAACTAAGCACAAGTGAAAGTAAAGATAATTTCTTTATCAGGATGACAGAAATAAAAGCTGGAACTACTAATATATCAGTTTTGAGATTGTTGTATTTACATGAATAATATAAAGTATAAAACATATGAAAAACAATATATAAAATAATGGGATATTTCAAATGAACAATGAAGGGAAGACTTAGAGGTAATAAAGGAAATGCTTATTTCTGGTAATAAACTTTAAGCTCCAGATTTATTAAGTAGTTTTCTTACAACTATAAGTTAAAAATAAATGAATAAGATATAGTAAGTCTGTAGAATTCATAATAACAATCTGTTTTTATTGGTATTTTTTTTCTATTAGAGTTGTTTCTCTGATCTTTTATGTACAAGCTCTGGCAGAAATAATACCTGCCTGAGTGTGGTTGGTAGGGTAAGAATATGGGTGTAATAATTTATAGTTTTAATTTGAGCACTTCACATAAAATGTCATATGGTGTGCTTGAGTGCAGTATTGTTATGCTACAGAATTGCATGCTTATGATTTTTTAATAAAAGGTTTTGTAGTAAGAAAGGGGCATTATTTGTGCTGGACTGGACCCTGTATTTATCTCCAAATTCTTCCCTCCTTTCAGGTGTTTGTATTTTTAATTGGCTCTTCAGCACATTATAAAACAAGTAACTGATCACAGTACAGTAATTACTATCTATTTTTGACAGCTTTCAAATTTACATTTCACTCCAGATGCCTTTTTTGAGTATAAGTCCCAAGTATTTTCTTCACATTCCTGCTTCAGAGGTACTCAGAGTTTCAAAAGGCTTAAGACTTATTTTATTATATTACCCATCCAAGCAAAAAATGTATACTTCTCAATGTGTCAGCAGAACTACTCATTCAGTTGAAGTCACAAAACCAGCTGAACTCCTCTCTCTTTATCTGACCAACACCGAGTCACTCACCATATCTGATTATGACTTTAATATCAATTAATTTCTCTACTCTTCCATACTTGTATCACTGGTAACTTACTCTAAGCAATAATGAACTTTGGGGTGGAAATGTTGGTGACAAGACAATGGCACCAGGGGTTAGACCAGTAAAATAAGACTGGACCTTGGTTCAGCAACCTTGGTACCTGAGTTTTGGCTAAGAAAAAATTCAGAATCAAGATTCCAACTGTAACAGAAACTTATTCAGAAAGTCACGGAGGTAGAAGAAGTAAGCTGTAGAAGAAATGGCCTTGGGAAACAAGGGAAAGAGGCAACAAAAAGGAGCCCTTGGGGCTTAGAGATGGAAAGGTTAAGAAAGGTATGACACCTGGAAGAAGAGGGGGAGGGGAAAGGAGAAAGTGTGCTCCCAGGAGGGCGATCACTCTGGGTCCTCTGTCTTAAGGAGTTTGAAATATGGAGATTTTTAGGAGAGGTACCAGGAAAGGATCTCAATAGAATATTTATCAGCTTTCCAAGTGTGTCCTTTCAGGGTCGTGGTCTCCAGTGATTGGTTGGCACCAGGGCTCGATGTCCTGATGTCAGCCATGGTGTTGCTTGTCTGGTTTTGCTGCTTTTCTGGGCCTGGAGCTGAAACAGAACTGAGGCCGAATGTATTTGATGTGGTCAGAACCTTATCGTCTGGGTAGCTTCATGCTTAATTCTCCTGCCCAGATATCCGTTCCCCCTCTAAGGGGGTCTAACTCACATGACCTGCAACATGTTAGGGGAGGGAAAGTCAGAGGAGGGTCCTAACTGCATGACCAGCTATTTTAAAGATCAGTAGGTCTAAATTGAATAAGCACCGATGTGTAAAGGGAAGAAAGTTTACTCTGGAGGTGAGGTCCTTGTTCTGCCAGTTGCTAGGCACCTGGGTCTTTCTGTCTTGGGACCTTCTGTACCTGGACTATTGTTTTTGCTCTCCTCGTGTCTAACTGCTTACCACAGAAATGTATTTAAAATTCTATTTATGGTCATGTCACTAACCCATTTAGTTATTTAATTATTTCCCTTTATTCTTAGCATTTTCAACTTTGGAGTCTTTAATACAGCTTACAAGAACCTTTCAGATAAGCCTTATTTATCTTCATTTCTACATTACACCTCATTTCCTCATTCTTTATATTCTAGCTACATTACATTTTAGTTATTCAGATATGCTATGATTTATCTCTCCTTAGGGCCATATTTATTTTCTTTATCACCCTAAATAGAAAAGGTAATAGGTGCTTAACGTTTTCCTTTAATTACATGCATCATATTTTTGTCAGTTTCAACTTTTCTTGGACTTCTAATGTTTTGGTCTTTTCTACAATAATACATGGATTGTCTTATTATGTGAGGTCTCTCCTTTTATTTGGAGTAATAAGATATAGGTATCTGGTTTGAACGTAAAGGGAAAGGATATAAAAAGGCCTTTCAGCCTGCCTTGCAGCTCACCTTAGGTCTTTCCCTAGAATGAAAACATCTGTAGCCTGACAGAGTTTACCAGTAGACTCTCGTTATTTTTAGAACAATGATTCAAAGTAACTCAGAGAAAATTTAACACAGTACTTACTTTTAGCACATACAACCTGGGAACCGCCAGGAAACCATAATAGCTTATTAAACTAAGCTCCATCTGTCTTCTCTCCACTTCTCTTTCTTTCTGTACTTTCCCAATTCATAGCATTCTTTGTGCAATGTCACTTTAACCAGAGTTACTTGTTAATAGCTTTGGTGATTGTGGTTTAATATCCTTTTGATATTTGTGATTTTACAGGTCACCTTCATTTCAATTGCCTCTGGACAATGATTTTTCATTTGTTTTTGGACCTTCTCAAGTCATTAGGTTATCTATGCTGAGACTTTATTTTTCTTGTGTCCTCAAAACTTTAGTTTCCATTTCAGCATTTGACTTACTTCCTTAACCTTAAAAATCTCAATTCTATCCCTTGGCTAGAAAAATAATGGGAAATATCATCCTGTTCTAGTAGTTACTAGATATTGGAAATTTAAAAGTAAAGGTGATAGTTTGCAACTATATAAATGCTATGCCATCTACAGTGACACTGAAAGGTATGAATACTTCTAGAACCTGGTTATTTTCTCAGAAAGTGTGTATTTTGGACTCATGACATCAGAATGTTGCTTTGCTAGACTAATGTTGCTTCTAAAGCTGTCCTAAAAGATCCTCAAATGACCAGCTTCCTATTCTTAGGGAAGGAATGGAAAGGCAGGTTGAAAAGAGGACTGAGGGTGTCAAAACCAAAAGAAAGATAAAAATAGGGTTTTTTAAAGAAACTGAGGACAAAATGACATTCTGGAGAGTCATTTATAATGACCACCACCACCAACAACAACAACATGTTAATATTAAACCTTGAGGTTATCGAAGAGCTTCTAAATTTTCTTGAGTTCCCTATTACTCTTAGCATTTTCAACTTTGGAGTCTTTAATACAGCTTACAAGAACCTTTCAGATAAGCCCTATTTATTTTCATCTCTATATTTTGCCTCATTTCCTCATTCTCTATATTCTAACTATATTACATTTTAGTTATTCAGATATACTATGATTTATCTGTCCTTAGGGCCACATTTATTTACACCTTTCTAACATGAATGCAAACCTTTGCTGGTGCAGAATAAATGCATTGCATGTAAAAGGCCAGACATAGAACCAATACTAGGTGTCAACATTTAGTTACTCAGTTTTTTCTAATATTAATTTTACCATTATCTAGCACTCCTTATCCTGCTGGTTTAACTAACATCCTTGCATTAGACAAGAACGTATTCAAATCACTCTCTCCTAAAACACAGTATAATTTAGCTGAAGGAAATAAAACTTCATCAGTAACTACCACATGTGCACTACTCTCTACCAGTATTTCTAAAGCAAATATGAACTGCACTTTTGCTATGAGTATTTAATCCCTCTATCAATATGGTGAACTTCTTAGTTGCTGTATCAATTTCTTTGCAAACAGTGAAGAGATAACTGATTATATAAATTCTCCTGGTATGTCGATTTTCTAAATTAAGTACAAATTTTAACAAATTAAGTACAGACAATGAAGGAATAACATTGTCCTCACCTTATGAATATTATAGACATGGCAAAGTATGATTTTTGCAAACATAAATGAGTTTAATTTATCTAGTAGAAGAAAAACAATCTACCAAATATAAAGATATAATATGATATAAAATATTTTTTAAATTGTCATTTTTATTCATTTTGTTAGCCATAAAATGACTCATATCTATTAAATATAGCACATGTCTATTTAAAAAAAAATCTAACATGCTTATATAGCTTAATTCATGTGTAAGCAAGGTTAAATTTAGCAGCAATTTAGATTCATCATGAGGTAATAATATTGAGCATCTTCCCCATAGTTGTAAACTTCTAAAAGAACATATCCAAAATCTACTTTCTCATTATTTAAAAAATATACATTTTCATATCATTTTATGGAGTTTCTAATGAAAATGCCTTTTGTTCACAAATGATTAAAACATACTTTTCAAATTATATTCTGAACTAATGACATTTTTCTCTCTTCTTATGAATTTAATATGCCCCATCATTTTCTTTATTATAATATTTATCTATATCTCCTCTTTGGCAGGTCACAAATTATTATTGCAATCTGTACCTTTGAACAAGCATTTATTGAGACCTTTGTATATACAGCCTAGTATTTACTTCTCTACGGACTATGAAGGGTTGAAAAAAATGTGACTCCCATAGTTCTTTCTGGAAGTAAAAAAACAAATCCTTGCAGGTGAAACCATAATCATTTCTCACACCTTTTCCTATTAAATGACATTCAGCCTGAAATATTCTCCACTTTTGCTATAACAATATCTCGATGGTGGCATTATTGACAGATGGACTTTATGGTGGGTCTGTCCTGTGCACTTCCAGATGCTCGGCAGCATCCCTGGCTTCTGCTCAACAGATGGGAGTAGCACCTTTTCTCCTTCATATGTCCCATAAAAAAAAAAGCCTCTCAATATAGCTAAATCTCTTCTGAGAGGAAAAAATTCAGCCTATTTGAGAATCACAGCTCTGTAACATCTGTTGTTCAATGTCCAAAGCCCTCTTAACGCACCAAGCTTGTAGCCACACAGTTTCCACCATGTTAAGTGGCATGTTCAATAAGAGTGAGCAAGTCTCCCTTCCCAAACCCATATAAGTCACTTTTACAGCTGTTTTCAACTATGTGAATTACATAAATATTAAATTACCAGAAAAAAATACTAAGCAGAGGAGTTTCTATTTAAAAATCCAAATGCTTAGGAAGCCATGATGGTGAGTCAGCATAAGTCATGTCAAGATAGTGTGAGACAAATACAAAATGCAGCTGAAGGAAGAGGACATCAAACTTTTGAGGATTATGACAATAAAGTGTTTTGAAACTACATCCAAATTCTGTCACCGCTTTGGGAAAAAAAATTTGTTATTGAATTGTCTTCTGAATGTCCAAACAAAGAGGACAACTTGGACCTGGCTAATCTCCACAAAGACTCCAAACCAAGTATCTGGCCAACAGTAAGAGCCTGGAATGTTTGTGTGCATTTATAAGAGAAATTAAATGGGTATCATGTTATTAAGAATTGTACACTTAAACTATCTTTGTATTGTAATCACCTAATTGTACTTCTTGATGGAAACTATAAGTCAAAGAACACTCTGGAGATTGCTTAATTGAAATAAAATAAGATTAAAAAAATAAAATAAGATGAAATGGGAGAATAAGAGGGGAAATTAGGTATTAGTGCAAAAGCTTATGAAAAATCAGGGCTTTTAATTATTGTCTCTCTAAAGGAGATAGACCCCTATGTTTTAATGTTGTACCTTCACTTACAAATTCATTGTATCTCTTGAAAATCTAAATTAAAATATATAGAAATCATCTACCTCTGATTTTATTACTTTATTCCCATGCATGTGCACTCTTATAGAACATTATATATCACATAGCATGTATGTATATAAACACGCGGACTTCCTCCATTTCACATTTTCATTCCTCGTCTCAATAGTGCATGTATATGGATCATATATATTGAGTATATTTCTTCGTGTATCTGTGTATGAATATATTTATATTTAAAATACAAAAACATACAATATGTATGTAACATATATAAATGATAAAAATGAACAGAATTTACAAATTGCATTACTAAATATCTATTAACAATTATAATGTTGCATGCAAGTACAAATGCATAAATATATTAATTATATATGATATATATACATAATTAATTATGTTATCTGTATTATACAATGGTGCATGTTTAACCTCCCACCTCTTAAAATGTTACTAAGTTACATCACTCACTTCGCAAACAATTCTGAAATGTTTACCCTTGCTCATAGGTGGATTATTTCTGTTGGAGAGATTCTTAGAATTGGAATTATTGGAAGAGTGTGCTGGTTGCCTGCCTGACTGTTTAGTCCTATTGTCAAATAGATGTTGCTTCACCTTGAATACCTGACTTTCGGTTAGAATTTAACACTGGGGCAAAAACTGCCTTAGCCCAGGAGGGAAGAGAGCCGTGGAATGGAATCATAGCATTATTGGAGCCTCCATATTCTCCTTTTCTTCTTTTCCAGTAATCTATCACTCTACTTGTGAAGGTGCCAGCCCAGGCAAATACTAGCTACAGCCCCCACCCACCCACCCACTGCTGCCCAAAAAGAGACTGGCCTGTCAGCTGCAGAGGTCACTTTCAGTTTCTGTCTGTATGTTCAGTTCCCTCTGAGATCTCATATTTCACAATCTGGCAAACAAATAAAAAAACACAGTCAGATTAAACAGTTCCCAGCACTGCAATCCCACTCAGTGGACTTGCTATCAGGGAAGCACATTGCCTTTGACACATGCCTTGGACCACTTCCAGGAATCCTTTGATGTTTCTGCCTCCAGGGAACAACCACCACTTGTAATGAAGCAGCCTTGCTTCACCCTGCCCTGCTCCTGTGTGCCTTTTAATTAGCCCAGGGTCACACACTCTGTTAGATAACACAGTGCATTTCTCACATTATGAGATGTAAAATCCCAAATTGTCAAATAAGGAAACTAATGATCTTTGAACTAAACAGGCTGGCATTTTTGTTTTGAGAGGGATATACCAGTAACTATCTGGGGGTTATTTTAAAGCCTTCATCTGTCTTCTCAGCAGCTTCAATTTAACAATATTATTGCTAGGTGGTTCCTATTTTAGTTTCATTCCTATCAAACCAAGTGCAAAGGTTAATTCCTCTTCTGGCCTTTGTGCTTTGGCAAGTGAACATACTGAATATTAAATGAATAAAAATGACTAATCATTGCCTTTTTTTGTATATTTAGGGGGAGTTACCATGAGAACAAATAGTATAAACATTCTTTTCTTTTAATAAAGCCATTAATAACACTAGGTAAAATAAAAGTATACAATAATGCAGTGTTTTTTCTTCATGCTAATTATATTGTCAGTCTTTTGTCTAAGTATATAACTGGCTGCAGGAGCAATCTATATTGTAATGTGTAAATGTCTTCTGTTGGAGTTTTGTTTATGGTGGCCGTGGAAAGGACACAACCTTGGTAATGGGATTCATTAGTCAGACAATTCAATGTAAAAATGTGTCAGTGGAGAATTTCTTGGCCCTAGCTAACTAATAAAAGAACAAGTAATAGTGATTCAAGATTTGGGCATTGCAGAGAGATTCTAAAGAAATTTAGAAATAGTTACCTCCTGTTTTTAAACTGATGACCTAGTCCAATAATTTGCAAAGTTGAGAACACTTGTTACCAATAATACATCTGTGTACCCAACTTTGTGATACTGAAATCAATATCCAGTGTGGTCAGTTTGGGTGATTAATTGGTGCCTCAAATTCAAACATAGATGATATAATTTTTTACCAGTGCTTCTTTCACTTCTACAATAAAAACAGAAGGGATCTGTGTGTGTTTTTGTTTGCATATGAATAAATAAAAACTGAAAACATGATGGCGTGATAGCACATTTAATTCTCAGGTGATTACTGAGATGGCCTTCAATGAATGTTAAACAGGCTTCTTCTTGTGTACCTATTAGGTTCCATAATTATTTTTTCTTAAAGTATTTACCCTAGAATATATGCCATTTTAATTTTTTTTTCTCTATTCTTTTAAGATGTAAATATTCTACAGTCCAGGAAGATCTTTTTCTTAGACTCAGGAGCAGTCCCTCTGAAATGCAATCATCAAGAAAGATAATGCCTCTTTCTCCAAGTGTCTGTGAGAGGGTAGTAAGAGTTGAAGACTGCAGATGGAAGGGGGTATGGGGGAGGCAAAAATGGGTAAAGGGGGATAAATGATGATGGAAAGAGACTTGACTTAGGTTGGCAGACACACAATACAATATACAGATGATGTGTTGTAGAATTGTATACTAATACCTATATAATTCTATTAACCAATGTCATGCCAATTAATTCAATAAAAAAGGACAACTTGCAAATGGCCCAATCATAGTAATGATTCCCCCACACAAATTTTTAATATTTTTTATTTCACTCACAAGTGTTTAAAAATACTGTTGACTCATATTGCAGTAGTCTTGCATAGTCTCCTGTCATTCTTAACAAATTCCTGGTGCAATTTTTATTTATTTTCCTCTAAGTACCACTTCTTGCCACTGGTGGTATGGAACCCATATCATAATCAAAGACCTAATTATTAACTATTGTTTTTAACAAGAGGTGACTCATATTTGACAATTTAGTTAAAAACATACAAGATTGTGTATTTGGCAGGACCTGAAAATAAAATGTGCATAGCCTTATTTAACACAAGGGATATTTCTGCTGTGTAAAATATAATTTTTCCTTCCAGCTTTTGCATGTCATCCAGTCATGAGGAAGATAATTGTAATCAGTCCATTCCTTCATGGGAATTAAAATAAGCATATTCTAGAGTGGGTAAATCTCTATAGCTTTCTTTACGTTAAGATCTTTAAAGTATAAATTATCAAACAAGCTAGATATAACATTTGATTCCAGAGTTTTCTTACTAACTTGTTAGCTTGATACATTTGAAAATACACATATATAAAGTACTGAATCCCAATTCATTTGTATTCACTGAATACACATTCAAAAAGCCGGTGTTCATGCTGACGGTCACCACCAGAACTAATGTAAGCAGAGACAGGGATTGAATCCCTGAGGGCACTTTATTCAGATGGTTAGCCATCTGAGAAGACTGCAGTTCATGTACCCTAAAAAATGATCTTACATTTCATTTCAATCCAGCCTTTTTTTACAAGGAAGAAAGGGTATTGGTAAGGGGTTTGGAATTTAGGAAAAAAGACTAAGTAAAGGACTCGCACCTCGAGAAAAATGTTAATCGGATAAGATGCTGCAGCATTTTGCATAGCATCCTTTGATCTGCTGAGAGAATCTGTGCCTTGGTCTGCCGTGTGTCTCTCCCTGGAACACAGTGGCTCGGGTATCATCTTGATTTTTTGCAGCCCCCTTGGAGGACACAGATCAATTGTGTGTAGTCTCCTGGAGTCAGGGTGGGTCATATCACAGTTTCTGAAACAACAGCTTTTTATATACACTCATTAATAATCTTATGAATTATTACATAAAACTAAAATTTTCCAACTCTTGAGTTCCCCCATCAGTATGAGCACTTTTGAGTTGAAAAAAAAGATATTATTATTTAACATGTTCCATCAATTGATCTTTAATTAATACATTTAAATTTATCTACATAAGCATAATTAAGAAATCCTTACATAATTACTCATAGTGTAAGTGACCAGAAATAATAGATACTGCATTATCATTATGACTCTCAGGTAACAATCCAAGAGCTATAAAAAAAAATTTAAACATTTAAATACATGTTTATCTACATTATTGTGTAAGGCTAAAATTCAGCAAAGTCTGATGACAAATCTCCTGAGTTAGATAATTCTAGTAAGTGAGACTCCTTTTAATGCTCATGATTTTTGGGCTGCATGGTCTCTTGACAGACTCATGAAGGACACTTCCTGCAGAACACAATTTATCCTCTGAAGCTAACAATCAAAGATAGATGTACAGAAGAAATGTAAGATCCTATGCAAGAAAAACAATTTCCTTCAAAAATAATTTAATAAATTATAAATTACCTAATATGTAAATATATGGACTATATTTATTTTTTAATTCCCCTCCAAGGCTATGGTTTTATTGTTTTTGAGAGAAAAGGAGAGAGACAGAGAGAAATACACTGATGTGAGGAAGAAATATCGACTGGTTGCCTCCCATATACAGAATCAAATCCAAGATCTAGGTATGTGCCCTGAAGGGGAATCAACCCACATTCTTGGTATACTGGAGGATGCTGGAACCAGCTGAGCCACCCAACAAGGGCTTGACTATGCTCTTTAAAATTACCTCATAATTGGAAAGTAATGTTTATAATTATTTGATTGTGAATGGAATAACCATTACCTTTACATATTCCCAAGTTTCTTTTTAAAAGGAAAAACTAGATTAGTGGAAACATAACAAACATATGCTAGAATTTTCCCATCCCACATTCGCTGGGAAGTTTATCTTTAGTTTGAGTTTTCTTCAGAAGCAGACCCTGGGGTAAGGATCTGCATGCAATTCAAATATTTTGTTGATGAACAAAACCTGACCCTAGAAGTAGGGAAAAGAGAAATCAATAGAAGCTAGTTTATAAAGGTTATGTTGTTATCAGACATATAATTTTGTGTGGCTGTAGCTCATCCTGCTGTGGGAAATCTAAGAAACAGTAAAATACACAACTCGGTGACTCCCTGAGGAATGAAGGAGCTGGGGTATTTATAAGCCAATTCCTACCTATAATTGAGGGAGTGCTGCCAGATGAAGGATGTTGTAAATTACCATCTGAGTGAATGACTGCTAATAAAAACCCTCGGGCAAAGAGTGGAAGTTGGACTGATTGCAACCACTTCTTTATGCCCAAGCCAAAATACAGCCTACATTTTTTCTAATCCTGCCATTTTTGTAGCCACTCTCACTGAATCAGATTTTAAATTGTTAAGAGACATATTCAGCTTTGTAGATTCCAAAAAAATGTTCATTGGAGCACTCTAGAAAAAGTTACATTAGTAATCTGAAAAATATCCTTGTACTGATCACAGTATTTATTATTATATATATTACTAATAATCCCACATATGTGAATTATATTGTTGCCAGTGGAAATCAGGTTCTTCCCTAGGATTGTAAGGAAAGCATTCCAAGGACCCGCACATGGGAGACTGTGGTGTGGCAAGATGGTTTATTTGGAAAGAAATCTACCCCTGGGTTTTCAACGTAGGCTGCTTCTGTGTCTCCTGTCTCTCTGTCCCACCACAGAAAAAGTCCAACTGTGTCCTCAACAAGGCCAAAACAAAGGCTTGTGTCCAGAGTCTCTCCTTCATATTAAAGCTTACATCTTTGGTGCCCACAGAGTCTGCTGCAAGCCCAAGTAGCTTCTAAACCAACATGGTCACGAGCTCCTTGGCAAGGGAGAGTGCACAAACAAATGGGGTGAGTGCAGGTTTTGAGCAAGCAAGAGAGACTGGGATAAAACTTGTTTCATCCCCTGGTGTTATAATCAGGAGCTTTCTTCAAATTGAAATATCAACTTCCCAAGCTTCCATGGGCTTTTTGATGGGTCCACCTCCTAGTTAGACTGACAGGCCTCTTTGGTCAAGCACCAACCCCTGGGCATCCCCCAACTATCTGGTACAAAAAGGCAGACCGCACATTTGGGGAGGTTTCTTATATTCCTAGGGTAAAGTCTCCTCTGCAGCGGTCCTCTGGAGTGTGTGGCTGTGACTTACTGGAGAAGCAATCAGCATATGCTCTCCAGCTTATTAAGCTCAGTGACTAATTCCCTTTGATCACCTTTCTTATTAATAGTTAACTACCTATGATAGTTGTCAGTCTTGAAAATTCTATTAAATTTCTAAATGTTTTAAAATTATTGAAGGGACTAAAATTCTACCACCTTGAAGCTATTTTGGAGGTATTGATTTTAAACTCTTTATTAGGAAACAGAGACTCAGAAAGAGACTCACACACCTGCCCCCTGGCCCCACCCCCCCTTTCCTACTCAAGAGATTCAGACAGAGAAACTTGAATTAGAAAGTAGATTTTAGGATTCTGCCTTAGCCTAAATTGAATTAAGTGTGGTAAATAGGAGGGCTTCATGCAGAGCCTCTCAGTTAGATACCCTCTGTGTCCCATTGTTTCTATACCTAGCTAAGGTGTTTCTCTAGAGTGTTCTGCTGTGCCTCAACTACCTATAAATTGCCCATTCTCACTTCTGAAACCTAAGGCCCATTACCCACCTTTTCCTCCTTTATCCAAAATGTTTTATATGCCCAATGTGGCCTCATTGCCTTGAAACTTTAATGGGTTTATTGTGTCTATGCTAATTCTCCATGCATGTGTATTAAAGCTGGATTTTCTCCTGTTAATCTGTCTCTGTTAATTCGGTTATTAGCCAGCCAGAAGAAGTAGAAGGTGGAAGGAACAGTATTAACATTTTTAACCCCCACATTCTTTTCCAGTACAAAAGCATTACTTTTGATTTTATTGTGGCTTTTTGTTCCCTTTGTATCAGTGTTTGAATATGTGGAAGTATATGTAAGCTCTCAGTTTAAATAGTAACACTTTCTTTTCTACTTGCCAATAATGTATGATTATATTAAACAGGAAGCTCATCCCAGATGAAAAGTTTGCAGAAAAATTACAAAATAGTGAATTAGGGAAGCCAAGAAAAGAAAGATTTTTAAGAAGTGAAGTGTCAGCACTATCAAATGGCATGGAAAGATCACATAAGAAAAAGACTAAGAAGAGTATCTTCTATTTAAAAGCCCCCCGGAGCCTCTAAGGCAAGGTCGTTCCACTCTCTTTTTAAAACAAGACTCTCCAAGGACCTGGTGTCCCATCCCTGAACTCCAGCACAGTGGTTATAACAATGCTATGTGTTGGCAGATCTTCCCCTTGCCTGAACACAACCATGAAGGTATTCAACAGATACTTGTTGAGCACCTATAATACACCCTACACTGAATTCTGTTAAGTAAAAAATTTTAAAAAATAACACATTTCCCACTCTCAAAAAGGTTATATACTAACTAAAGAAAGAAAGAATTTAAGAGCACACACCAACTTATGGTTACACATTGTGAGGTGTGCTATGAAAAAAAAAACATTGAAGTGTACTATAACAAGCATGACAGAATCAATGCACTGTTCTACAGTTGTTTAGGTTATGCCTCTCATTGAAAGTAAGTTTTAAACTAAGAATAAATTAGTACAGGGAGAGAAGAAGAGAAAAATTCCAAGCAAATTAACACCAAAATGAAGAAAGACAGTAGGCATTTGGTAAACCATATTTACAAATCACTTCCACCAGTCTGACATAAAAAATAACCCTATGTCAATAAAAAATGAAAACAAAACAAACCAGGCAAATATTAAAAGAGATTAAAGTTTATATCAGAGAATAACTTCACTTCTATTTGAAGCTAAACCATTTAAAGTATAAGCTTCTTATAATGTCTTCTTTGTTTTATATATGGGGAGGTGCTTGTTTCATTTATAAAGGCATAAGTTAAATAATTAGTCATTAATGATAAAGTATTAGAAGTAAAATTTTCTAAAGAGTCTCAATGGAACAATAAAGTCATATATATATAATTTCAGACAAATGCAAAAACCACCAAAAATATACATTCTTATTAACAAATAATTCTATTCCTAGTAATTTAGCAATAACAAATACTGGAGTATATAAGTAAAGATTTAGCTACAAGGCAAGGGTATGATATGGTTTATTTATTGTAGTTTGTAGGTAGAAAATATAGGATAAATATCAGATTTTAGATGGTAATTGAAGTAAATTGCATATGAATAAATATGTTGCAGACATAGACTTATCACATATAATATGTTCAATATGATATATTTTGAGCCTGAAAGGTTTTAAAAATATATGGAATTTGGTTTTATAATTTTATATATACCCCTGTAGTATTTGTTCTAGACAACATAAGCACATCTCAACATAGTATAAATACAGATAAAGATTTTCTCCAAAATATAAAGCTACATCTGGCTGGTGAAACATGTATAATGTACAGAGTTCCATTTTTGGTTCAGTTAATTTTACAATTATTTTACAATATACATAAGAAAAAAATCATTACTAATAAAATAAATTGAGATTTTACAAAACAACTAAGTATATTTGTGGGACATTATTGACTGACCAATTTAAATACACACACACACACATATATGCACACATATGTATATTTTTTTATGATTCTCCTTAAAAAGAACTGTTAAGAGTGCATTTGGCCTGGTTTTATCTGTAACTTATAATGGTTTATTTCATACTAATTTGTCATTTTATTTTAACTTTTTAGTGACTTTCCACAGTACAGATAGTTTGCTTGATAAAGATACAAGAAAACCTGTCTGTGAAACAAGAGTATAAGTAAAAAGTCTAGGGGTATTTTTTTTTAATTCTGCTCAAACACTGTGACATTAATAGGCCACACAGAAATTAAAGTCAAAGTGATAAAAATATTAAATTGGGTTGTCATTTAATTATGCAGAAATGTGAGGTAACAATGGAATAGACAAGAAAAAGTTAGTTCTAGACAAAGGAACAAAAGTGCAAAGACATATACAAAAATATATAAACAATAAAGCTAAAAAAAGAATAAAGATCTTAGAAGTTTAAGATGAACATCTTTTTCACTCTGATTGTCTTCCTACCTCAATCCTTATAGCACATTTCCTTTAGATTAATTTCAACTTAACCCTTTTATTATTCAACTCCCTTGCTCGGAGTTATTCAGTGATCTTCTATTATTGATAGGCTGAAATATGTCTACACATTCTAGAATTTATGATGCGTAGTCATTTGGCTGCAACCAATGTTTCTATTTCTGACCACCAATACCAATCAGAAATTGTTACAACATGTGACACTAAACCATCATTTCTACTCCTATTACTAAATCTTTAAATTTCACACTTTAAGAATTGTCCAAAATTACAGAACTTTCTACTTGACCATTGTTTTGGTGGAGTGTTTGAAGCCATGACATGTTTAAAAGCATTTTTATGTGGTTCATTTCTCTTTTCTCTTCTCCCAAGGCGCTATGGAAGACTTGTTTAAAAATAAATAGGAATTTGCTGTCCAAATATCTATACTCCTGAAATACAAATATATTATACCTGAAATATGAGTATAAATATTTCTGCATTTTTTGTGTTTCAGCTGCACTCTTTGCTCAGATTGCAGAAAGTGACATGGAGAGTCAGATGGGCAAAATGAAGAAAAGTGACTCTTTTGGGTTTCTTTGTCTCTTGGCTATAAGTAAGCATTACTTTTCCTAAAATGCTTCCTCCCAATTTCATCAGTCAAACTTCTACAAGGGCATTTTAAATAAATTCTCTGTCAGTAATAAGTATTCTGAGGGTCTTAGGAGTTTCTTATTTTGCTTCCTATAAGTAGAAGTACTCCAAAACTGCAGAGAATATGACAGGTCAAAAGTTCCCATGCCATCCCGTGCTGGTGCTGTGCTTGAATCCCACCACACCAAGTCACATCGATGGAAGCATCTAATATTCCTACCAAAACACTGACCTTCCAGTGTCCAGAATGTATGTATATTTTTCTGTATCTCCAGATTCACTGAATGTAAGCACAAGAACCTCATACGAAAACAAAATACTATAGTGATGGGTATATATTTTATTTGATGGAGATATTTTTAATAATGATAACCATATAATTTCTTTGGGTTTCCACAACTACATACATTTATTTCTTACTTATTGATAGTAATTCTTTCAATGGTTTCTTTTATGAGCAGTTACAAATGTATGAAAACAAATAATTCATGCGAGAACCTTGTCAAGTTAGAGTTCTATCTTGATGTCTTGACTAAAAACAGAACAAATGGGTGTTTCTCACTAACCATTAAGCTGAGATATTTTTTTCCTTCAGTCAATGATTTGGCATTATAAAAATATATGCTCTAGCATATGTGTGTATAAGTACATGAATCTTCATATCACAATTTATTTAAGAAATGGAGGTATGTTCTTGAAGAAGAGGAACCCTGAAATGTACAATGAGGGAATATTAAACAGAATTTTCAATTATACAGTATACAGTTATGCACTATTAGTATTTTAACATGGCTACAGATATCCATTATTTCATAATTCATTACTTTAATCAAAAGATATATTAAGCATGTAAACCTATTTTTTTATTTCTCCCATAATTAGCATTTCTCAGATATGTAGAGACCTGAATTCACAGAATCAAAAATTATTTTTGTTCTTTTGCTTTAATTTGAGTATTTATAATACCTTCTATAACCTGGCAGCTAAATCACAGTTCATAAAATCACCAGTAATTTTCAATCTCAAACTCATGATATTTTTCTCTTTTAAAAATTTTTAAGGAAAGAGCATTATTGACCACAAATGATTGTCAAAGAAAATGGAAAGCAGTGTTGCTGCCAGTTTCCAATAAGAAATGAACTCCAGATTGGTGGGTAAAGATCAGGCCGGGTACTCCTCTGGCGCAATGAGATTCCTCATTGACAAGGACACAGCCTGAGCGCTGTCCAGACAGAGAAGTGGGCTGGTGAAGTGCTAATCCAGGGAAGGAAGCCCAAGCATTCCTATGTGATGTAATTCTGTGTGACTTTACTTACCCTCCAGCTACCTCAGCTTTCATACCATTACAACAGTGCATGTTTCTCAGCTACAGTGGTCAGCTATCATCCTTCCAAGCTGAATCATTTTGCCACAAGTTGTGGCAGCTTAGAGATTGCTACATGTCCGCTGGAGACATTTAAATGGGACATGGTCTGTGTATGGACTCACACCACAAAGGGAAACCCACAAGGGAGGAGATGTCAAAAGTGAAAACCTCCTGTGGCAGGTAAAACTTGAAGATGTGCAAAGTCATAAGAAACTTTACAAAATCTGAAGCAGTATTAAATAACTCTGAAGTATGCTTAAGATTTTAAACTGATATGCAACTACATGTAAGAAGGGCTGGAATTAAAATGATCCAACAACCAGCACCACAGAATCACTAATAAATGAGGGTAGACATTCATCAAGGTGCTGGAATATGGGCCAGAAAGACCCTTCTGTGTCCAGCATCAACCGTTTGGTTGTTGATCTGAGGTGTGGTACTGAAGATATGGGGGAGGAGACAAAACTCTTAATATAATGGCAGAGGCGGGATGTGTGGATTTGGGAACTGGAAGCAGTAACTATTTACCAAAAGGAAGAAAGTATTTCAGTATTTTTTAAAGACTTTATTTATTTATTTTTAGAGAGAGAGGAAGGGAGGAAGAAAGAAAGGGAGAGAAACATCAACATGAGCTTAGTTATGCATCCCAACCAAGGACTGCACACCCAACCCAGGCAGGTGCCCTGACGGGGAACAGAACTGAACAAAGGCCAACCAACTGAGCCACTCTGATCAGGGTGGTATTTTGGTATTTTGAAAGCTAATATGGATATGGTCTTGCTTGCTGGCTGAATATGATCACTGTATAAAGGAACATTTTAGAAATAATGTGTCATAGTGTTCCATGAAGATCTGAAATTGAATCTTAGCTGACTGAATGTACTTGTTACGTCTTGCTGTCAGGGGCATTGTGGATTCTTAGAATAGAGTTATTTTAGAATATCATTAAATATATTCACGGGATGGCTTCTCTGCTGAATGGTGCAGCAGGAGCAGAGGCTGAAAACTTCAAGGAGACAAAGCCCCAGCAGCAAATTATTACATTTTTTTTCTTTGTTCCATGACCCTTTCCCATTCACTGCACATTCAGTGCAGGCTTATGTACCAGTGGTTTTAATGCATACAACAAATATCCTATCAGTAGTTCTTCTAATAGCTTAATCACTGCTTTATAGGTAATGTTTAATAGCAAAAATAAAAGTAGTAATTTTACCACTAGTATTGGTAACTAGTTTGGAGATGTCATATATTTTATACAGTACACCTCTGACTTTCCTGCTCAGTTGTGTTTCTATAGCACGATTAGTCCTTTTTAAGTAAATGATGCAAAACTTGTATAAAACAGGATGTGCTGCCAAACTGTGCACTTATTTGTAATTTACTTGTTGAACAGATAGGAGAAAATTGTTTTTGTTCATAGCATACCTGTGTAGTCTATTTTATTTTAAATAAATAGTCACATCAAATTGAGGCATGCCTGCTCTTCTACTGAGAGTTATCAAAGATCTTTAGGTAAATAATACAGAGTACACAAAAGCATGTACAGATATCAAAATAATTTTTAAGATTGTGATGTTTTACCTTTTATAATTATATACATAACCATCATATCTATGTACACATATATGTATATATATGTATGTATGTACATACATATATATACATATACATTATAGTTGTCTCAGTGTTTTGTACTAATACAGGAATGGGCAAAAGTAGATTTACAATTTTGAGTATGAAAAACACAGAGTTATTTCTGTATTCTTATTTATTAATTATTGTATAAGTTTCTTATGAACAATTATAAGCCTACTTTTGCCCACCTCTGTATTTTATAAATAACAATGAAGATGTTAAATAATCAATATTATAATAATTATTCAGCATTTAAAATTCATACATAAACAATTTGTAAGTAATCTATTTTGTGAGATATTTGCATTTTTCAAATATTTTGCAGCTGAAATGAATTTCTTTGTTGTACAATTTTCCTCTTGTTACTTATTTCTTTCATGATCAATTATTAGATATATAATTACTGAATTTATGGACATCTTTGTAACTTGATGAATAGCCTAACAAAATAATTTGAGTTGTTTTAGAAATAAGTGTTTTGGTTAAGTATAATCAGACTGCACATATTCATTTTTAAAAGCCAAAACAAGCTCAGTAAAGTAATTTAGAGAAGGGGAGATTTTAAATCCCACCATCAATCTCCAAGATTTAACTACAATTGACCCTCAGAGTATAGATGTTTCATTTTATCATTCCTTTTAAAAGCTCTATTTCACTATATTAGGTATTTATGTAGGTAGAACAGCTATTTTTGGTTTTTCATCTCATAGCACACATAAACTAATTGCTAAAATTCTGTGGCACACCAATAAATACACTATATTTTTTACTGATCTATCAAAAAGTATAATTTTGGTGGATTTACAAAAAATAATAATAGTAATTACCTACCCGTTATGCTCCAAAATGACTTTAAAAAAAAATCAGATGCTTGTACCTGCATATAAGAATTTGTAGTATCAGGAATTAAGCAATCAGACACAAGTTTATTATGTAACATTATCAATAAGATGCAAGTCTATTATATCAATATAATGTATATATGAGAGGAGGCACAGAAAAAACTAATTATTTTCTGGAGGGTGCATGTCTGGTACTGCAGGCTTCCCACACTAGGTGAGTGCTCTAGGAACCCATCTGTATCAGTGTACCAGCTAGTACTGTTGTGAGAGGCTGGATTCAGCTTCAGTGAATTTTTTTTTTTTTTGAAGATTGTTTCAATATGTTTACCCATCCCATGATGGGTGATTTTTAAGTATACCTGCCCACACCATACTGAGTGTTCAGCAGTTTTTGACCAAAAACAGCATGACCCCAATGTTCCATCCTTCCTATCCACCTGATCTCAGCTTGAGTGACTTTTTTTTTTGTTTCCCTGACCAGAAAAAAAATGTCCTTAAATGAAAATGTTTTGCTCGTGTGGAAGAAGTGGAACAAAAAATGGCAGAAGCACTAAAAGGCAACAAAATCAATGAGTCAAAAACTGTTTTGAGCAGTGGAAAAAACATCTTAATAGGCATATTGCATCAAATGGAGAATTCTTTGAAGGTGACCAAAGTTCAAACATGTAAGAATACATACACAAGTTTTTATAAATACCAGATTTTTTGGGTCCCCACTAATACTTATGGTCCAAGACAGGGAATTCACACTGGAGGGCTACTGTGTTAGCTGTTGTCATGGCTTTATTTGACAGTCTAAGGAAAAGTGGTCAGTGCCTCCAACTACAAAGTCACACATTGTATGTTTTAACACTTCTTGCAGCACACTAGAAGAAATCCATTAATATAGGAGATAGTTACATAGATGTATAGATCAATCTTGAGTTAAATATATTATTTTGGAACTAACTTTTGTCATTTGTCATGTTGTCAAAAGTGTTGACATATATTTCCATATTGTTTCCAAAGTTATATACTCTCTTTTATTACTACCAACATGTTCAACTAAACAGACATATACCTCAATTGAAAGGGCAAAATTGCAACATGATGTATTAAGCCTTTTTGATAGTCCTTACTGGTATGGTTCAGCAGGTTGGGCATCATCTCTCAAATCAAAAAGGTCATGGGTTCAATTCTTGGTCAGGCTGCATGGCTGGGTTGCAGGTTTGGTCCTGGGTCTTGATGCATGCAAGAAGCAGCCAACCAATGTTTCTCTCCCTATTTTGCTCCCTCCCTTCCTCTTGTTCTAGAATAAATAAAAAAAAAGAGTAAGAAAAAATTTCAATAGAAATAAAGTAGAAAATGTTTTCATCATAAATTAAAAACTATCTTAAATCCAGAACAGTTTATCTAGGAAAGTGAGGCAATTGAAGATGGAATATATGTTCTAAACACTAAAGATATTATTTTAATATTATGTCACAAATAGAAATGAAGGGTTGGTCTACAGGAAGCAGTGACAGGTAGTCAGGCTCATATATATTGGACCTTGGAAGGGAATGCATATCTTGAAGTTCTAACCTTAGTACCTGAGTATGTGGCCATATTTCGAGATAAGTTATTTACAAACATAATTGAGTTAAAATAAGGTTATTAGGGTGTGCACAGATCCAATATGACTAGTGTCCTGATAAAAAGAGAAAATATGGACACGAACATGCACAGAGTGTGAATATCATGTGGACATGAAGATGGTCAACCACAAGGCAAACAGACTGACCTCAGCATAAACACACTCTGCTAACACCTGGCTGGATCTCAGGCTCTCAACCTGTGAGAAAATGAATTCCTGTCTAAATCATTCTGCCATGGCAGTCCTAACAAGCTGATTTCATTCATTATATATATATAATATATATTATACACCATCTTTGCATAGGTGAGGGCATTCTCCCATGAGGATAGAAAAACCCAATACATAAACCACAAAAGCATAAAATTCAAGTACATTTTTTCAAACTACAGGATAAGAATCTGGGGAAAATAAATATAGAACTTAGAAGACACTCAAGATCTTGGCCACATATAGGAAATTCACACTTTGCTTATAGAAATTCGTTATAATGCAGACACACAGAAAAATGATTTCTTGCTTAAGATGTGGTTATGAACAAAAATATCAGTATCACATATTATTGAATCATTTTAAAGGTTTTCACACAAACAAGTTTATCTTCAAAAATGTAAAATATAGAGAAAAATTGAGAAATGACAAAATGCATGTTTTATATAATAAAAGAGATGAAAAATGTGAACAATGAAAGAAAACTAATGTGAAAAGCATATTTTGAAAATAAGTGTATCAAGAAGATCAAAATGCATTTACTGAAATTTGAATCTTGTCAATTTATGCCTTCTTTCTTAAATGTTCATTCTTGATTTTAATGTAGTCACATGTATCAAACTTTCCCTTTATGACAGTGTTCTATTTTTTTAATATTGTTCAAGTAATTCATGCTTACCCCAAGGTTATGCAGATATTCTCTTGTTATCTTCCAGAGGTCATTTTATTTTTACTTTTTTTTTTTAATCTATATTTTAGTTTTGTTTGTGAGATGCACTTTAAGGGTCAAGTTGCACTTTATTTTCTTTATAGAATTTAAAGGACTCAGTGCTATTTATTAAAAAGTGGATTATTTTCCACCATTCTTTGTCACTAATTAAATGCCCATGCGGTAGAAATCTATTTGGGGACAGATTTTTGTAGTGTGCTGACAATATCGTGGAGCAGAGAGGAATTTGTAGCACATACAGGCAATTAATGTCTTGCAGGTATAAATAGCACCTGGAAATTAATTACAGAAGGCAAAAGCTTCAAAGGAAAAGGGGTAGACAGGCACTTTAAAAGAAGATGTACAACTGCTAGTAAACCTATGAGAGGTTCCTGATGATGTTAATCACAAGGGAAATATAAATTTAAACTTCAGTGACATAACACTACAAGTAAAGCAGAAATGTTAAAATTGAAAATAGAATGGCAATACCAAGTATTGGCAACATAGTGAAGAAACATGAATTCTTGTAACTTTCTGGGGAAGTAGTAAATTGGTATAAATTATTTATAGAACATTAAGATTGATCTACTACTGGTAAATGTTAAGAGGTACATGCATCTATGCAGCAAAAGGCATTTGAAAGAAATCCACTTCCAGAAATAGAATAAAATTCATCAACAATAAAATGAATACATAGATATTTATGTACAAGTAATGAAAATGTAAATATTTGCTAACCTGATATGATGAGTCTCACTGTGTTCAAAGATTCTTATTATATAAACATCAAAAATAGGCAGGAAAAAAGAAAAGGTCTGACTGGTGTGGCTCAGTGGATTGAGGGCTGGCCTGTGAACTAAAGGGTCCCTGGTTTGATTCCCAGTCAGGGCACGTGCTTGGGTTGCAGGCCAGGTCCCCGTTAGTGTGTACATGAGAGGCAACTACACATTGATGTTTCTTTCCCTGTCTTCCTCTTTCCGTTCCTCTCTCTCTAAAAATAAATGAATAACATTTTAAAACATAGGCAAAAAATATGGCTCTAAGGTACTAGAAATAATAATAGTGACAAACTTTAAAAAGAATGCAGAGGTATTTGAGGGGAATATGAAAGGGTTTCTGTGTATACTTCTAATATTTTATTTTTCATTTCTTATATTAAGTGATGTTTGCATGGTTACACACTACCATGATCTTAAGGTACACATATGACCTGTACATTTTTGTGCCATGTGTGATTATAATTCAGTTTATTAAAAGTCAATAGATGTGAGAAATTAGGTGAGGAATCATAGTGACATTGTAGTTTATAAATCCATCCAGGATTAAATCAATAAGAAAAAAAGACAACTAAGAATTAAAAAGAAATCAAAACAATGCAACCTAACAATATATCAAGTTGTTAACCATACTGAAGAAGCAGTTATTTCTAGTCTCTTCAGAACACTATATTCTTACAGTATTTTCTTAACCAAACATATTTTATAATAAATTAAAATTGCAAATAAATCTTAAATTTCCTGTTTAATTTTGTTTAAAGTAACATTTATTATTATTTTAAAATACATGCCCATTTGTGTATAAATAGATAAATACAACAATTAAGTAATTAACTAAGACTAGATTTTCAGTATAAGGGAACAAAAAATGAAATTTTAAAACCAAGGAAAGTTTGTAAACACGCTATAATATTAAGCATATATTTGAGATATCAATATAAATGCATGCATTCTTGAAAATACGTATTTCCTATCTCTGTACAGTAAAAAAAAAAACCCACTATTGACATATGAGTAAACAGTCAGGATGGCCAACACAAACTAAACAGGGACCCACCAGCAAGAATTCCTCTGAACTAAGACTCGTCTAGCGATGGTGTCTGTGAATACACAACCCGTTGGAACAGAGATCAATGCTGAGCTGCGGCTACTGCACACGCCGTTGCTCAAGGAGACCCGCAGGTCAGGTCACTTGACAAATTGAGCGGGATCCTTGTGGCTGCTCCTCTGCTTTGCCCCTAAGACGGCTCTACGCTGCGAACCATCTTCACAAATCTTTGTCTGTTAAGCTCCTTATTTCTTCTTTGGCCTGGCCAGTTGTAACAGTAATTGCAGTTTCCTGGCATTTAAGTGCTGACTCCTGACCTCTATTACTTTGGGGTCCCAACATCCAGCGCTTCAGTTATCTTCCTTTGTCAGCCATGTTCCGCAGAGGAGACCTGGTGCCCCTCTCACCTCATGGTCTGGGTGATTGGTGAGTCCGCGTTCCCCTGTACAACATCTCTGATAGGTCTTCTGACCTTATGGAATATACCCATTTCCGCATGCCCACTTCCCTTAACCTCCTGCTTCCTTCTATTGCACCATCTCCTAGGGCAGCATAAACGTTTCCTGCCACTTATGCTTATATTTGCTTTTTTCAATATCCCAAGGGTCACTGAAGGAGAAACTTTTGCTAATCCCTTGGGGTATCTTCTAGGGTAAATAATTTGACCTGGAAAAGAGTCCCGAATTCACTCTCACACTTTGGTCCCTTTAACCAAGAACCCTCAAGATTTAATCTTAGAAATGTTCCCCTGTCTCCAACCTATACACACTGGCCACTTCATGCAATTTTTTGTTTGTTTGTTTATACTCTCTTTCCCATGTTAGGCCAGTGTTTTCTGGGATGCAAAGCCAACATCACCCTGAAGGTCAGTAAAAGAGGTAGCTCCTGAGGAAAAAACTTTCTGTCTTGTGAGGCAGCACCTCCTCTATCTCGGCAGCATCTTTCAGCATAACGGGAAGACTAGCCCTCACTAGGAAAGAGTACGTAACCACTGCAAGCCCAGAGAGTACAGCAGGGAGCTTCAGGGCCAAACGCTTGGGTAGATTTACACACACGTGCCTACCCCAAGGTTTTACCCATAAGGACCATAACTTTTACATAACAGACCTGTCATAGCTGAGCATCTAAATGTCTCTGCAGGTGTCCTGACCAGTATGGCTCAGGTGGTTGGATGATGTCATCCCACAAAGTGAAGCGTCGCTGGTTGGATTCCAGTCAGGGCATACCCTTGGGTGGCAGGTTTGTTCCCTGGTTGGGGCATATACGAGAGGAAACTGATTGATGTGTCAACCTCACATCAGTGTTTTCCTCCTTCTGTGTCTCTTTTCCTTCCCTTATCTCTAAAAATAAAATTAAAAAAAAGATTTAAATGTCTCTACAGGTCTCTAACAGTAACAAGTCTGAATCCTGCTGCTCACTTTCAGTCTGCTTTTCTATTTCAAGAGTTATGGGCCTCCTTTAAGTCAGCCTGTCCTGCATCCTTAGCTATTAACTGGTTGTTAAATGTCTTCAGTCTCTAAGTATCCCTCTGATGGCATCAATACAACTTTGCAGTAACAAGCCTGTTCTGTCGTCTTTACAGACACACCCTCCTTTCCATTCTCTGCTCCTTATGGCTTTTAAATGCCCGACTCTTCTCATCTGCCACACCCTTCCCACCAGTGGAACATTTTCCAAGGTAACTGCCAGTGAAGTATTTAGCAGTTGAGTGTATATCTTGTGCCAGGACAATCTGCAACCACCTACCAACTGTACCCCACCTTTGCTACTGAGTATGTGAGCCAATCCAGATTCCTCATCTTAACTCCTTTATTCTTGGAACATTTTCCTTAATGCCTGTGTTATTCTTGACCCTCTAAGAAGCAGATACATATACTGAATTATCCGTGCATGTGAATTATTAAGATCAATGCCTTATTAAGGTAACCGGAGAACGGACCAGGAAAGCTTGGGAGAGGTACTAGACTATGATGCAAATTTAAACACAGGTGAAGGAGAGAGAGAATGAAGGAAGATTGAGTGGTTGAGTGAAAGCATCTTAGAAGGAAACACAGGTCTAAGCTAGTTCAACAAGTTCATTCCTGATCCAAAGTCACCTCCAGGTTGAGTCCTATGTCACTGAGAATCAGGATGTCCCAGCAATGATGAGTCTAGCTGGAGATTCAGTGAAATATAGCCTCCATGTGACCACCATAAGGAATTACAGAGTGGAGTAGCTGGAGGCATCAGCCAACTGTATTGTCTGCAGACAGAATTTGAGAGGTACTCTTTCATGGCTGCCTCATGTATAAATAATTATATCTAGGTCTAAGCATCTAGATGGAGCATTCAAATATTCAAGTATATTTAAATTTAATATTCAGACTGAATAGTTTTGATATATTCTGCACTTCACTGAACACAGAAAGAAATAAAATGTTTATTTATGATTACCAGCAAATTTATTTAAAGGTATGTGATGATGCATTAGAGATATGTTTGGAGTATAATGGGCACCTAATAGATGACATAATCAGATATATTTGTCAGGTCATGAAAATATTCTTGGGGAATGCATATAATTAAGGTAAATGTGTGTTTCCAAATTAATAAGAATAAAAGTTAGCTACAGAGAAAATAAAGTTATAAGCATTTGCCTGAATAAGATCTTAAGTAGATTTTAACTATGAACCAGGAAAGAAATGATTAGCGTTTTGGCAAGGCAGCAGTGTAAATAATGAATCAGAGGAATCTGGGAGGGGAAAGAAGGTGGAGTTAGGCTGAGGAGATATTGCGGAGGTCCTATATGAAGGAACCTATAGCCAAAGAAACAAGTGGTTACTATATTGTGTAAATAACAGGGACCTGTAAATGTATTGCAAACATGGCAGTGTTATCAGAAATATACTTTGATTCATTTGGTAAGCATTTACTGAACCTCTTCTAAGTTTCAGGCTCTATTGTATGTGGCTAGAAAAATCAGAAAATAAAGCTAACTAGAGGCTGAGAAAATCAATAAAGAATATAAATAAATGCCTGCTAGGACATTTGCTTAGTAGTAAATCATGCTAATCTGTCTTCCAGCTGAATGTATGAAATGGAAATTTGTCTGCATATAGAAAACTTGAAAACTATAAAACATATAAATACACACATACTAGTCATAAATATGCCTAGATTAAACTTTCAGTAATTGATACATCTATGAAGTAATTAATTAAATTTGGTCTAAAAGGAGATAGAAAATTATAAACTCATTATTTTACTTGTTGAGTCAGAAAGTAAGCAGCAGGTCTTTCCCTCTGTGACTTAAGCAAGGTAAGAACAACAAGCTTATTGGTAAGGGAGGGAGAGAGTGCTGAATTTTACATATAAGAACTTAAATTTTTAGGTGATATAGAAGTCAATAGTGTAATAAGGTGCAGAATAGTCTGTGTGCATTTTTAAAATAAATACAATCTAAGGGACATCTAAAATACTGCTTAACATCTTTAGGCTTTTTTAAAAACAATTTGTGATCTATAAAATTGACAATGAAAAAACACTACCCATATGGAAAATAAATTACTTGATCGCCTATCGCCTATTTTCCTCTTTCTATATGATCCTAACTGATTAAACTCGAGTAACTCCTGTTATTCTGAGGTGCGTATTTGTTTCTTGTTAAGAGTGTCTCTACTGAATGTGTATATATTTGCCTATAAGAGAACAATACTTATCATCAAGACACTATTTCCCAAAGGAAAATAAAAAGGCATATGTACATATTTAATAATATATCCTGTTTTAAAAAAAATTAAATGGCAGACTGTTAAACATATTTAGAAAATAGTTTAAACATAATAACTTTAAATATAAACCTTATAATCACTGGTATTGTAGCCAATTACCCAAAATGAAAAAATTAATTCATTAAACTGTAAGCATTTCCTCAAAAGGGGGTTGTTATTATGTTTTCTTCAATTACTTAATTTTACTTCCCTTGTTTTCTCATGGTATTTATTCAATTATATTTGAGCAACTTACTTTAAAATGCTTCACAGTTTTTATGGACGTTGAAGAAACTAGAAAAAATAAAAGAAACAATGAATCCACTTAATAAAGCCCTAAGAAACATTTTATATATATATATATACTAACAATTATTAAATATAATTTTTCATAAACATTTTTAAATTTTATTTTCCTAGAAAGAGGGGAAGGGAAGGAGAAAGAGAAGGAGAGAAATAATGATGTGCAAGGAGAACATATCGGTTGCCTCTCATGCTCCCCCAACCAAGGACCTGACCCACATCCCAGGCATGTGCACTGACTGGGAATCAAACCAGTACCCTTTCAGTTTACAGGACGATGCCTGACCCATTGAACCATACCAGTCAGGGATTCATGGAAGTGTTAATAAAATATTTTAAGAATATTCTTAATTTTTCCCAAATCAACATTTAATTTTACTTTATTTTATTAATTTCTTCCATGGAAAAACAAATGCACATACTATTTTCTAAGGGGGTAAAAACTTACGCTCCTTCTGACCCATATTAACACAATTGTACTACATTTTATATCAGCCTTAATATGAATTAATATATCACTTTTAATATAAAGTTTGAAGAAATGTGCCTTCAAACTTTTCTGCAAACGTTGTATTAGTTTCAATTTAACCTCCTAACATGGTATCTGAAGAAGAAGGACTTTCTTTCAGAAGTATAGAAAAATATTATTTCTCTGACCTTGTTCACCATGTAATTCCACTCCAGAAGTAATAAATCTAGTTTATTTGTCTATGTTTTTAGGTTCAATGTATTCATGGAAAATGTTCAATTTAACCTAATACAAAATCATTAGGTGGTAATTAAGCTACTATCCCTATATTCAATGTCAGAGGTAAACAGATATGTAAGCACACTTACCTCACATATTTATTTAAGTAATTTAACAATTAACTTGTCTAAGAAAATATGCATTGACAAAATTTATTTTTGATATATTAGTACCATATAAATTGACATATGTCCGAGCATGGAAGGTTGTATAACAAATGGTGCCTTGTCACATAATATGACATATGTGTGGTTGTAGGCTATATAACTTATACATTAATAAATTTTCCATTGACATTAACAGATGAGCTTGTTGTTTATAGAGTGATTATGAAACATTTCCATCTCCTGTGAAGGGCAAAAAAAAACATAATGAAAATGTGGGCACAAACCCACAAAATGTTCTATTAAGTAAGGGTGATCACCTGCAGCTAACAGTGGTTTTATGAGGTAGTCATAATTCTCTGAGCAGCTCTCTCATTCTGACCTTGCTTTATTCTTCCAACCAAAACAAACAAATAAACACCTTTGTCAAATATACAATAAAGCTTTTGTGACATATATAACATATATAATTTACCTGTTTTGGTTATTAAAATTTTATTTTTATGCATTTTATTTATTATTTTTTGATTAAAAGAAAACATCACCTTGCGGAAAAGATTTTTTTCCTGGCACTATGTTTTATTACTTAAAAATTGTTACGTTTATTTCTGTCTATAAATGGAAACATCAGTTCGACTTAAGTGTGCTTTTCTCCTGTGAATAACTATATAAATACTTCTGTTGCAAGGCAAGAATGGTTTCAATTTTAACAAAGGACTGTATATTAGGATGTTCTTATGACACAGGATAAATTTTGTAAGTATATGTAACATGGTGTCCCTCAACAAAGAACTTGATTGTTTTAGACTGTAATGGTGCAAACTTGACTAGAAGGGCAAGAGTTCCACAATTCCAAAACTTGGTAATACAATTTTATTGAAAAAGAAAATTCGGGGCTGAATTAGGTCACCCTGACCAAGGTGATCAAAACAATAGGGCCAACCTAGTCCCTGAGAAATAATTCACCATAACAGTGAGGGTGAATCCCTTCTAGACTGCAAAGTTTCTTTTGAGAAATCAGCTGCCGGCAGTCTTATGGGGACTTACCTGTAGGTAACCAACTAATTTTCTCTTGCTGCTTTTGATTCTCTCTTTATCTTTAACCTTTGGCATTTTAATTATGATGTGCCTTGGAGCAGCCTCTTTGCATTTGTCTTGTTTGGGATTCTCTGTGCTTCCTGAACTTGCATTTCGATTTCCTTGACCAAATTAGGGAAGCTTTCTTTCATTTTTTTTTTTTTCACATAGATTTCCAATTTCTTCCTTGTAGGAGACCATTCTGCGTGGCATCTCCAGCTCCCACTTGGAGATGCACAGGACCCATGCCCACGGATAGGTTCTCCCGTGGGGAATCAGGCCTGCTACGTAGCTAAGCCACTTGAGTCTTGCTTTTTGCTAAAACTCCCTCACCCTGAATTGAGATAGCAAGTGCTTACTGTAACTTCCTAAATTCCTTGCTAAACATTCCAAGGATGAGTGTTAACAGGTTCACTCACTTTTCCCCTTTCATTTGCAAATATCCCTCTTCTGTGATGTGATTAGCAGCATTGGCTCCTTTGTTTTCTGTAAAAGGTAACCACCTAAAGCCAACCTGTGCATAGTAAATGAGGACCATCATGTGATGTGCTGAGAATAGAAATAAAGGCCTGTCATGGTGGAGGCCACAGCTTTTGGCTCCTCTTGAGAGAAAAGCCATGCCGTCCCTTTTCCTCCACAGGATTCAGTAGTCCATGTGAATGTCTCTTGTCTCATCTGTAATGTGGTGGACCCCATGAGCCAGGGTCCACGTCACTTCTTCTTTCTCTTCTCCTTTTGGTACCATTATACTGTGAAAGTTGGACCTCCTGAAGTTGTCCCAGAGGCTGCTTATACTACCTTTGTTTTTTTTCTTGTCTTCTTTTTTCTTCTGTTACAGAACAAAACAAGGGGGGCCCGGGGCGGTGATGCTCTTATTGAAAGAGACTCAGGTCCGTCTTGTCCGCCGCCTTAAAGGAAAGATATCTCTCAATGCCAGAGATTCATGAAAAGGAAAGGAAACGTTTATTTAGTGCTATACAAACTTAAAGTAGTGACCGAATGTCTTTACCAAAATCCTAAAGTCCCTTAAAACACCCACAAACACACTCAGTCCTTCCTTCCCCCTTGCCCAGTCTGGGGTACCGTATCTCAGGAAAGGAAATAGAAGTCCAGTCTCAGGCAGTAATTCCCAGTAACCTGTGCTCGTCTGGTAGGCCTCTCTCAGTTCTCGGCACCATCAGCTGTGTCGCCGGAATCTCTGCTAAAACCGGGTGATGGTTCCCCCTACTAAAGCTGTGGAGGAACCCACTCTGGCAAAGGTGTGCGGTCCTCTCTCCACTGCTCCAGTCACGTGGTCCTCTCTCCCCCAGGACCACAGGAGTCCTCATTCAGCCAAAAGCCGCATGGTTCTTCTTCACAGAGATGCAGGAGCCCTGTACTCAGCCAAATCTGCGTCGTTCTCTCCTCTCAGAGATGCAGGAGCCCTGTACTCATCCAAATCCACACGGTTCTCTCCTCTATGGCTGCCGTGCCTGGGTTTAAATCCCTGTGCCAATGCTCCTCTGCAGCCCCATTTCCGACTCCTCCTACACTTGGCCACACCTGCCCTCAATCTGCTATCCTTTCCAGCTTTTCTGGTCACCATTGTGGGTCTGGGCAGGTGTGGCCCCATGTTATGGAGCCAATCGTCTCCAAGCTCTCACGCAGGCACTGTAACTCGGGGGACCTGCCCCCCCAGTTACATCTTCGTGGGGAAGTTACTTCCATACCCCTGGCTCAGAGCAATAAATTGCTATTTAACATATCTATGTAAACAGTCAAAGGTTATAGTTATGTTAAATGACCACACCCCAGAGGTTGGCTGCAGAGCTGTTGCTATGCAAAACAGCTCTCAATGGGCCTGCTCCATTTGTCCCTTTCCCCCACCCACACCTGGGGGTGGGGGGTAGGACATCCTAGTATTTTCTGAACAGCCCGAGTTCTGGACCCCATTCTAAATGTCCATTTGGGGTCCCCCCTCTTGGCCACACCCTGTAACACTTCTTGTTGCTCTGATTGGTTGTTTTTTGCTTTCTTATGTTCCAAATCATTGATCTGATTCTCAGCTTCACCCCCTCTACTGTTGTTTCCTTGTGAATTGTTCTTTATTCAATTAATGTATCCTTCATTTCTAGAAGGGTTTGGCAAGAACTATTCAAACTCTTGAAAAGCAGAAACCTACAGTGAAGATTGCTCTACTCAGCAGAGCTATCATTGAGAACCAAATGGCAGATAAAGAGCTTCTCAGACAAGAAAAAAACTAACGAGTTCATCATCACCAAACCATTATTATATGAAATGTTAAAGGGACTTATTTAAGGGGAAAAAAAGATCACAACTGTGAACAATGAAGTGGCAATGAATACATATCTATCAACATTTGAATCTAAAAAATAAAGTAAGCCAACAACAAGAACAGAGACAGAATGATGGATATGGAGAATGTATTGATGGTTCCCAAAGAGAAGGGGTTGTGGGGAAATAAGTGAAGAGGTGAGGAGATTAAAAAGTACAAATAAGTAGCTACAGAATTTCCATGGGGGTGTAAAAATATAGAATAGGAAATGGAGTAGCCAAAAACCTTATAGGTATGACCCATAGACATGAACAATGGTGTGGGGATTGCCTGAGGGAGTATGGGGTGCTGGGTGGAAGAGGACAAAGGGGGACAATTGAGATTACTATAATAGCATAATCAATAAAATATAATTAAAAAATAAAAATGAGAGTGAATTGGGGCATCTGGGCACTTTACTGTGGTTAGCTGAATGCAGAAGTGTGATGATTTGGTCACAGAATGGCTTGGCACAGTGCACAGAACTGCTCACCACATGTTGGAAAAAAATGAGTCTCTGTGGTATATGGGCTCATCTGTGAACTGGAAGTACCAATAAATGAGATTGGGGACCTAACAGGTTTTATTTATTTATTTTTTAAAGATTTTACTTATTTATTTTTAGACAGAGGGTAAGGGAGGGAGAAAGAGGGGTCAGGGAATCAATGTGTGGTTGCCTCCCATGCATGCCCTACTGAGGACCTGGCCTGCAACCCAGGCATTTGCCCTGACTGGGGATCAAACTGGTGACCCTTTGGCTTGCATGGAGACCTAACAGATTTTAATATGAGATGATCTTCACCATGTGTGACTTAGGAAAAAGTAACCTCCTTTGTGTTTGAGATCCACAATATCTTGACTACATGACCAGATAATTGTACAATATCTTCACACTCACAAGCCAGACACTGATGACAGCAAGCTTCAAAACCAATGGTTAATACATGCTTAAAAATTGTTATGTTTATTACTGTCTGTAAATTAGAACATCAAATGTCTCATACCAGAGGCATACACCATGCTGTTGCTTTGAAAATGTGGGCAAACTTGTCCTGAGGGCTGCAGTAATCATCAGGCTAATCAAAAATGTTGTCTAATTTTCTATTTTCTACATACAGTGATAAACCTGTTTAAGAACATTTAAGAGTCTCTCCAATGGACATGAACAATGGTGTGGGGGTTGCCTGAGGGACTGTGGGGTGCTGGGTGGAGGGAGGCAAAGTAGAAAAATTGGGACAAAGTCAATAGCATGATCAATACAATATAATTTTAAAAATAACAAAAAAAATGTCCGTGACAATATTTTTCAAAGAGAAATTCAGGAAAAATACTGGATTTCCAACAAAAAAATATATGTTTGTATTAAAAGAAAGGTGAAACTGCTTTTTAGTTTGTATTCGTGGTGACCTAAATTGTAGAAGTTTATCATTTATTCATTTAAAACATCTTGAACATATAGTCTATGGCAGGTGATACAATATATATTAGGTTAGATGCAGAAATATCAACAAATGTTCTATTTGTAGGGAGAAGGAAGTGGAAGGGATTAGGAAGAACTATGAGTTTATATTAATTTCCTTCTCATAATCTTTAAATTGTGTTTTTAAAGAACTATTATTAACATATCCAATCTGGTGTTCCAAATAAAGTAGACAACAACATATAATTATTTCAACCTTGGGTTGCCACTATAGCACAATTATTTTTAGAAAGAATTTAACAGTGCTTGCTAGTAGTCTCAAAAATCATTTGTAGAATCAGAATCTAGAGATTAATCCTAAGGTAGTGATTAAGCATATACACAAGAATTCACATCTTTATTTATGGAGAATAAGTTAAATTGTCATAAATATTGAATAAAAGTTATTTGATAAATTGTTCTTCTGTAGAAATTAGGTAGAATATTGTGGAAACTTTACACTTATTTTATATGGAAACATTAAAATTATTTTTTTAAATTAATG
Organism: Tonatia bakeri; assembly: GCA_004024845.1. Taxonomy (NCBI): domain Eukaryota; kingdom Metazoa; phylum Chordata; class Mammalia; order Chiroptera; family Phyllostomidae; genus Tonatia; species Tonatia bakeri. The sequence goes on from PVIA01010415.1 coordinate 45,649, forward strand.
AGAAAGATGATAAAATCATATTAAAAAATCCACACACACATAGAAGACATCACAGAAGTATTAATTTTTATTACATTTCTGTTGATCACCTATTTATCTACATATTTATGTAATTAAAAGCTTAATTATATATTAAAATATAATTATTTTTAGTATGTGTTAAACATGAAACAGCGACAGGTATCTTCTACTTTCTGAAAGTTTGTTTTATACCACTTCACGTGTTATAAAATAGTACATTAGTACCTGTTTTCTCTAACCAAAATAAATCTGAAGATCACTTTTATTATTATTTTTTAAGTGAAAAGCAGAAGCAGTGTTCAAGCTTTGTTTTATGGTTGGACACACTATAGAGGCAGTGAGTGTGTAGCAGGGAACGAACATAGCCAAGTTCAAGCTTCTTCCCAAGGATCTACACTCAGCAACTTTTTTATTTTTAATTTTTTTTATACACTCATCATCTTAACGTCCAACCACCATAGCTTTGAACTGTATCTGTGAACATCAGGGACTTATCTAGGATTATTGTGTGCATCAGTAGCAAGATGTGTCCTAAGGTAATTGCTTCTTCACTTTTCTCCATTTCAATTCACAGAAGGTTTCATAGGAAGACTCTGCTTTAGAATAACAGGGGAAACCAGTATAAGTATCACTAGTAATATCTAAGGTCCTGAACTGCCTGGTATAGATGCCAGAGAAGGTCAACTCAGGTATGCATGGAAGACAAAGCACAGTTTTCACTGAAAAGAGAAATAAGAATTATACAGTAGAGGTATAAAGTCAAAATCTTCAAGCACATACTGCACATAGTTGTAAAGTACATTTTAAGAAGTATCATCATTGAAATAATATAATATAAGTATTATGTAGATAAGGCTAAATTTGATTTATTAGACCCTAAAACATAAAGGTTTTAAAAATGAAACATATGAAACTTAAATAATTAATTCAAATGTAAGTTTAAGTACAAATCAAAAATTAATCAAATTTGATAATAAAAGAATTTTTCAATAGATTAAACAATTATGTGAACAGAAAAAAATATAACCTTAGGGCAATAGCAAAGACAAAACATATAAAATCCAGAATAGAGGAATATGCTATGTAAGACATTAATTATGTGAGTTGCAAAATAAAATACAAATACATGACATAAAAGTAAAGATTTTATCTAGAAAAAGTTACCATAATTGGTAATTAGATATAGTGAAGTTAAAGAAAAAAAAGGGAAATACAAGTGAGAAATAAAGTGTAATAGAAGGAAAGTTTCTATAAGACAAACTTTAAAATATACTTAAAAATATTTAGTTAAGCCCCTGGCCAGGTAGCTCAGTTGGTTAGAGTATCATCACATACACTGAGGTTGCAGGTTCAATCCCCAGTCAGGGAACATTCAAGAATAAACAAATAAATAAGTGGAACAGCAATTCACTCTCTTTCTTTCTCTCATATCAATGAATAAATTGTTTTCTAAATATTTACTTAAAAATATACAAGTAGAACAAAAAGAGAAGTATACAGACTATAGGGTTCTCAAGCATACCAAATATTAAAAGAACAAAAATGGCAAAAATTCATTAAAAACCAAGGAGAAACAAAGAAAAATGTAATATCAAACAAAGATAAGACTAGTGTAAGCAATGTAGCATCTGGTGAATAACAGGAGCGATATATATTAATGAGAAAAGCTATCTATATTTTTCACAAAAAATAGTTTTTATAATGATCAAAATGATCTGTATCTGTACTGTCCAATATAATTGCCATTAGTTACATGTGATTTTTAAAAGTATTTCATTTATTTATTTTTAGAGAAAGGGGAAGGGAGGGAGAAAGTGAAGGAGAGAAGCATTGATCTGCTGTCTCTCACAGGTGTCCCCACTGGGACCGAATGCCCAACCCTGGCATGTGCCTTGACCTGAAATCGAATCAGTGACTTTTGGTTTTGTGGAATAATGCCCAGACCAATGAGCCACGCCAGTCAGGGCTTATATGTGATTTTTAAGACACTTGAAATATAGCTAGTATGACTGGAGCACTCATTTTAATTTAATTTAGTTTAAATTTAAGTTTATGATAGATGAAGATTTCAATTAGTAGACTGAGGAAATCAGATTGCCTTCTGCTGTTGAGGGCTCAAATAGAATAGAAGGCAGAGCGAGGTTTAATTCCCTCTTTCTGCTTGACTTCCTGAGCAGAGGCATCAATCTCCTCCTTTTGGACTGGGACTTATACCATCAGTCTTGTGGTTCTCAGGCCTTGGATTGGAGCTAGAATATATACCTCTGGCTTTCCTCAGTCCATAGAACTACTGAGTCTTTAGTTGTGTGAGCCAATTTTTTATAATGAGAACCCTTCTGGACACAAGAACATTACAATTAATTGAAAGTAATAAGGAAATCTATGTGTCCTAGCATTGGCTGTGAGTAAAAAAGAATAAATTATATATATATATATATTATTTCAATAATATAATATAATTATTATATATTATATATATAATATATTTTATACATACATATATATATATATATCTCCAAAAAACACCCCATAAATAGACCTGAGGTCACTCTGGTGTGGTTTAAAATTGACGATATGTAGTGTGGGAAATTCTAATTCTTTAAGGTCATCTCTGGTTGGTAGTGACTTGGTGCTTCTGGCAAAAGCAATTCACATCCCACCGGGAAGAAATGCTCCACTTCTCTCTTCTGCTCATGATCAGCAGACAACATAACAATCAAGCATTGGTTCATTAAATAATTTTACTGATCATATCACCCCAATAAATTTAATAAAAAATAAAAATAAAACAAGCTAATCTGAAAAAGAACGAAAGAACTACTGAAAATAAAATTTTTTTAAAAATAAATAAATAAGGACATTAGGAATGTGTTTATCAGAAAATTATACACACAGGATAGGGGCCTGATAAAATATAAAATGAGACATAGATCTGAAGAATTTATGTAGATTGAGACATAAAAATCAATAAGCATTTGTAGTTTAATCATACTGCAAAAATTTAAATATATATCTTTGTATACACACATACAATATTTTTCTGGCATACATGCTGATTGTCAACCATATCCTTTACAATAACAGAGTCAAATTCTATTTTTGGATACAATGGGTCCACAGAAAAAGAAAAATTGCATGTTGAAACTTTTAATTGTGTTGCCCTATAAAAACTTCAGGCCAATGAATTTAGAAGTGCTAAGGAACTTTCAGAAATGCTCCATTAAGGACAACATATTTTAGCAGTGGAAAATTGTAGTGGTAGGAAATTGTAACCCATCCCACTATTCATTTGAAATTGTTTCTGAAAATGCTAACTCTAATAATTGGTTTATAGATTAACAGTATGTTTGTATAAAAATCCTAGGATCTAGTTTCAACAGACACAGACCCAGTCCTGTAGGCATCCCAGCTCCTGGAGATTTGTTGACCTTCAACCATCAATCCAGGATGACGTGAAGCTGGGATGACGTGAAGCCAGGGTGACTAAACCAGGATGATGCACATCAGACTGCCGCTTGCTTTACTGGAATGGACTGAGCTGTTCTGCACACAGAGAACTTTGCAAACCCCTCCCTTAATCTCTTTGTTCTATTCAGCTCTCCCTCCTTGTAAAAAACCTCTGCCTCCAGTGAGAGGTGGAGAAAGGCTTTGTGACATGAGTCCCCCATCTTTCGGAAGATGGGCTTTGAGATATCAGTATCCCATTTTCGAGATGGCCAGCATCTGGAAATAAACCACTTCCCTTTACATCAGTACCTGCCTCTTGAGTATTGGTTTTCCTAGCAGCAGACAGCCGGACCTGTGTTTTGGTTACAATATGTCTTCTTGAATTATTTTATCCAACTTCTTTATAACTTTAGTGGTGGGCTCTAGCTCCATATTGACCACTGAAATAAGGACATAGATTACAAATAAATACATGGAAAGTTGAAAGAAGACAAGGCACTTCATAATGGAGTCATTATACCAATAGGAAAGACCTGATCAGATCACCAGGGAGGAGTAGGGAGCGGCCATAGGAGGAAGCTGCCTGAGGCCATGGTAAACAGCCTGGGACAGAGTCGATAAGAAGCTGAATGACTCCAGAGGACATAGTATTATGGGACAGAAGATTTAACATAAAAGGAGGGCAGAAACTGGATCTCTGGCTCCATTGCTCCGGGATGCCTGGATGATTGTGTTGCAGTTGACTGAGTTTTTCAAAGAACAGTAGTTTTGGAAGAATTTTGTATGGGAGAAGAAACTCAGGGTACAGCCTAGGATTGGGCTGGCCTGGCAGAGGGTGATGGGGTTATTCTTCTTTGGGTGTTCTAGTGGGGACAGGCTCTGAGGCAGAAGCCTGCCATTCTTCCAAAACTGTGTAGCTTTTCTATCTTATGTTGTTTTAGTTTATGAAATAATGTCATAAAGTAAGATAATTAAAAACTAATAAATAATGATAGAGGAACTCAGGAGTTAAAGATTTCATCCTTAACTAATAGGCTGAAGTGATTAAAGCTATCACTAAAGAGTTAAAGAATTTAGTCTTAATTGATAGGCTTAAGTGACTAACACAAGTGGAAAGCTGTTATTCCAAAAACTGTGTACTTTTTCAATAAGTACTCTTTTCCTTCATCACCAAATCTTTGCCTCTGGAATTTTGCCTAGAGGGTGGTGGTGGGCAGCCGGACACCGCTTGCTGTTCAGCAACAATACTGGCACCAGAACGATTACATCTGTACATATGAGGCCTGTCCAGAAAGTATCAGGCCGTGTACTATGAAAAATAGGGATGTTTTTGACCAAGATACAAGAAACAAGACACATCGTACATAAGACAGTGACACCTCAGTCCCCTTCAAAGTAGGCGCCTTCGGACTCACACAGTTTTCCCAATCTCCATCAGCTTCTTGCATGATTGTTCCATCTCTTGCATTTCTGACAATGGCGTGCAATAAACCTTCCCAGAGAAACCAACTAGTTCACCAAAAAGAAAGGAATTTGTTATCTAGAGCTGCCGCAGCCACGCTGTGTGTGTCTGGCTCATCCTAGATTAGGCAATCATGGAAAGCTAATGCTTAGAGCTTGTCCAGCCAATTTCAGCAGTCACCCAATGAAGGGGAGCAAAATCCATAGATTTTCAGTCAACACTAACCTCTGCTCTGGCTCATTATGGTGACCACACTCAACTTTTTCTGGAAGATAAGTTTTGGCTCATGGTTTCTGACTTTTTGGAATCTCATTCCCTCTATTAAATTCCAGAAGTCCATTACACTGTCAGTAACTCCACTGTTGTTTGTGGCCTACAGCCAAGAATGACCTCCAAGCTCACAAATGCGTTTTCCAAAAGCCTGTATGAAGGTGTAAGCTTTCCAAGGTGTACAAGTTTTTGGTGTCTCTGCACGACACTGGAAGAAGAAGAGTTGTCTTGGGCCATACATTAAATACATTGTGACATGTAATCTCAAAAACATCTCATAATGTTTTAAGTAAATTTATTATTTCATGTTGGTCCACATTCACAGTCATCCTGGGCTGCATGAGGCCCTCAGGCCACAGGTTGGACACCCCTGCTCCCTTTGGGTGAAGGGTGAATAGATTCAACATAGTAAATCCACTTCTATTTTCTCAACTCCCTAGTCTTAGGTTACTTCCTTCTATTGTATACCAAAACAGTTCTAATATCTCACTTTAATGAAGGTTACTTTTGGGGACATGTTTTAGTCACCCAATCAAGCTAATTATTAAAGCTATTCCCAGCCACTAAGTCTATTATATTGAAATTGTATTTTTGTTTTATTTTGTTTAATGTTTTCATATCAGTAATTTAAGCTTGATCCAACTCTTTTCATGTTATATCTAACACCCATAACATTGTTTCCTATAACTACTCTCCAGGCATTTGTTAATAATTATTAACTATTGGCCTGTATGCTTCCTCAGGTGTCACAGTTTCTAACCTTTCCCATGGGCCTGGATGAGAACAGAATCTGATGATAGGTCTAAGGTTATTGTGACACAGGTGTGGCTTTGGCGAGAATCACCATTACCTTACCTATTGGGAATTGTATCCAAAAACATAATGTACAGTTTAGAAAACAAAATTTGTCAAAACATATACATGTGACATCATTCACATATAGAATAAAAGATGTAAACTGTACATAAAGTTTGGGATTACCTATATATAATAAATGTATTGGAAATTGTATGGGATTCGACAGCTAAGTTCAAGACAGTGATTACCTCTAAGAGCAGGGATACATGTGCAACCAAAGAGTAATATAGTAGGCTTGTACAATACAGATAAAGATTACTTCTTTATCTGGATGCTAAGT
>PVIA01010416.1:0-51956 GCA_004024845.1 Tonatia bakeri
GGCTTCCCCGAGACAGCCGGACTAGAAACCAGCCTGCTCTCTGAGTGTGGTTCACGGGGTCTGTTCTCTCACGTGGGGTTTGCAGTGGATTGAATGAATAGTGAACCCTGCCCCCGCTACCCCCTCAAATTCATGTCCACCAGGAACCTTGTCTCAAAACAGGGTCTTTGTAGGCGTAATCAAGTCAAGATGAAGTTACACTGATGAGGCTGGGCCCTGAATCTGGTGCGACCAATATGCTTCTAAGAGGAGGCAAGTTTGGGCAGAGAGACCCAGACACCCAGGGCGGGGTGCCAGGAGAAGATGGAAGCAGAGACCGGAGTGTTGTGGCCACAAGCCCAGGAGTGTCGCCACCCCCAGAAGCTGGAAGAGGCACAGAAGGATTCTCCCCAGGGCCACCTGAGGGACCATGGCCCCGCCAACCCTGAGTTTGGACTCCTGGCCTCCAGGACTGTGAGAGATACAGCTCTGCTGCTTCAACACACCAGTGTGGGGTCCTTGGTTACGGTGTCCTAGGAAGCCAGCTCCTCTCTTGTGTCTTACCAGGTCGAGAGGATGCTGCTGTTAACCAGCCGGCATGTCCCCCCTTCTCTCCTAACAGGGCCTGACATCTGCTCAGGTGTTACCCCTACCCCCTGCCCCAACATGACGAAGGTGGAAGGGACTTGACCTGACCCCAGGAACAGCCTTCACTGTCATTCACCAGGTCCAGGCCTGCCATCCCCTGCCCCGGCTTGGGACTGGTTATGGGGCAGGCATGACCCCGTCTGGCCAACAAGAGATGAGGGAGCTGGGGCAGGGGGATCCTGGTCAGAAAGGTTTCCTCTGTCTCAACAAGGAAGCTCCAGAGGAGAAGGTGGCCCCCTTCTCCCCACGACACATAGTGTCTGTGGAGCGTGCAAGGGCCTCCCTCGGCCTGGCTGGGCAGGGAGGGGCAGACACCGGCAGGACTGGGTTTCCAATCTGGGGAGACGACAAACCACCATTATAGAAGCTGGTCTCAGTTTCTGGTTTTGAAACTGGCACATCCTTCGTGACAGGCTGGGCCTGGGTGCAGAGGCAGGCAGGTGAGGGCAGCCCCACCTGATGGCCGAGCGGGAGAGAGCATAAGTGGCCGCCAGCCCACTCACCCTAACAGCTGGAGCCCAGATTCTGCTGTGCTTCCTTCTTGGAGTTTTGGCGTCCAAATATGGTGACATCATTGCTGCTTTTTTGCTTGATCCCTGTAATAGCTCATCTGTCTTGAGGCAACCCCTCCCCACTCAGGATCCCAACACCTGGGACTTATTTAATCCAACGGCAGCTAGCCCTGGGCCAAAATGTTGGACAAGGAGACCTGGACATCACGTGGTCAGTGTGGGACTGGGCTGCCTCTGGCTGTCATGTGGTGTTGCTGTGGGAGACTGTCCCTCTTGTCCATCCCTGTGGCATCTTCATTGTTCATCCCCTGCCCAGGTCACAGAGGCGCCTGGTGCTTGGTCCCAAGGTCACATCGAAGAGGTTACCTGTGGCCAGGTTGTCCCCATGGATATGGCTGGACTCTTAGAAGCCTGGGCCATCGATGGGGACATGAAGCAAACCCAGGGTGAGTGAGTGCCTCATCTGCTCTCCGCTCTGCCCCCGATCTGGGGTTGAGACTCACGAGCCTGTCACTGAGTTTGGAGGACTCCACGGGACCCCCGTTTTCTGTAACTGTAAGAGGGCTGTGATAATCGAACATTAAGCTGCCCAATTAAAATAATGCCAGGAAAAATGCCACTGTCAATGGTTTGGGGAGCATTCTCGGAGTGACTCACTGAATCCATGATGTGGATGGCCTTTTTCCCCTGCTTTTACCGTAACAGGGAAATTGAAAGCACATGACTGCTCTCAGGCATGGTTTGAAATTTCAAATCCCAGCTCCCCCACCGGAGGTCTGAGGGGCTCATCAACCTGTTTCTGGGCTTGTTACCTTCCACTTGCGTGCACTTTGAGGCCAGTGCAAGGCCAGGCCTGCTGGGGGGAGGGAGCTTCTGCGGCGAGAGTGGCTCCAGGGATCCTGCGTGGGTCCTGCAGGAAGGGCATCGCCGCGGAGCTCCTCCAGGCCGATCCCTGGCAAAGGGGGCTGCATTCCTTTGCTGTTGTGCGGGCCCAAGATAAACTAAGCCGGAGCCACGGGGCTACTGGGAGCAGCAGGCCCCAGTTGGGTTTTATTTTGCTGACAGCACCTCTGTCTCAAGTTCAGATGTGCTGGGGAGAGCAAATTGCCTGTGGGACGAGCGCAAGGCTTAGGGGAAGAGTCTGGGGTTGCCTTGTTGGTCTGCCGTGTGCACTTGGACACGGGGTTTTCCCGGGAATGTTAATAAAGCCATCAAGGTGTGGAGTTGCGAGCTGGCCTTTGGGGCAGGTGTGTTTAATTTGTCTGGGTGAACAGTGGCAGGGGGCAGCTGGGCTGGCAGAAGCAGGCCCTGCCGAGGAGCCGGGCTTCCCAAGAGAGACAGCCGCGGGCAGTGGGTGGGCCAGGTGCAAGGTGGGTGTTTTGGAGTTGGCTTTGGCAGTGGCTCCAGGGAAACCAGGGAAGCCCTGGCTGCAGGAAGCAGGACCAGGTGGCCAGGAATGCGTGCCCCTGCTGACCTGCCCTTTTCTGGTGATTACAGATGGGGTCTTTGGACGTGAGTGAGATCTGGTTAGGGGCAGGTTGTGTGTGCATGTGTGAGAGTGTGCATGTGTGTGTGGAATGCACACTCACCCCAGGAATATCTGCTAGCCTCTCTGGGCTGTCACCAAAGCAGGATTATTGGGTAGCAGGTCGCCTGGGGGCAGCTGATTTGAGACAGGGCTTGTGGGAGGCAGAAGGACATTTCTGAGCCGGTGTAGAGGTAGGGAGGAGAAGGAGCGATGGCCAGAGCTTCCACTGCAACACAGGATCCACAGGAAAGTGAAGTAGCTGGTCCAGGGGCAATGCAGCCTCCTGTAGGGTGGCCTCAAAGCTTGCTTCCTCTTAAATCTGTTGTCTGCTAGGTCCTCCGTTTACCTGGTCTCTGCTCAGATGCACTTGCTCTTATGAAATTTCCCTTTTGGCAGGAACCTGGGGATGCCAACCCAAAAAGCCACCAATGGGTCAATCAGGAAGCCTGGAACATGGATGTGATGTCTGGAGGTGCAGCAGCTGTAATGCAACCATGAGCACTAATGCCTCATAGACTAAAACTGTGAGGCTTAGTAGAAAGTCAGGAAGCCCCCCATGGCTTCCACGCTGCTGCATTAGCCCTGTACTTCCTGGCTCTAGATTTATCATGTGAGGGAAATCCCTTACTTTTTTAACTCATTGCTATTCAGGTTTCCTGAGTGCCAGCCCAATGCATCCGAACTGCTAGAGCCTCTCAGGGAAGGGACAGAATTGTCACTCGCTGCTATAGTCTTAGACACAGTCCAGGGCCTAGAACACCCGAGGAACCCTGTAAATACTCGTCTGGGATGGGCTGACTGCACTCTGCCAACTCCCTCACCAGGCTCACCATGACTCCTCTTGGTTTCTGGGCTCAGCCCCGTTCTGCAGGTGGTGCCTTACGTGGGCCCTGCTCTGGCTCACCTGCAGGCCTTGGCGAAGGTCCCTCCCTCTATAGGAAGGACTGCCCTGCTCTCTCCTCTCCCGCTCTGGGCCTCCTCGAGGGACCTTTGCTGGATGCCCCGTCTGTCCCCAGTGATTCCAGAGCAGCAGAAGGGCCCTGTGCCTCAGTGGCCTCACCCATGAAGCAAGCATGATGGCAGTGCCTGCCTCAGAGGGCTGTTGTGAGGGCTGAATAGCTGAGTCTGACTGACTGTCAGGAGAACACAGGTTGTGCCCACCAGGCAGGATTCTAAATCCCGCACACACCATGGGTTCATTTCCTCTTCCCCGTGACCCTGTGAGGACTAACGCCGCCCTTACTTTATAGATGAGGAGGTGGAGGCACAGGAGCGAAGTGCCGTGCGCCGGACAACCCAGCCTCTGAGCCTTCCCAGGCACTGGGAACTGGGGGAGGAGCCACCCACTGACCCCTTCTTGGCTTGCTGGCCCCCAGAATCTGCACGTATGGAAAGGTAGTTGTCTTATGCCACTCACTCTGGGGCGGTTTGACCTGGTATTATGGTAGTCATTGGGATGTGGGCTTGCCACAGGAGTGCCTGGGAAGCCACCTGTGGTCCCGAGTGGAGCAGGAGCAATCCCACAGGCAGCCTGCAGCCGGTCCCTCTGCTGGACAGGAGGTTGGGTCTGCCATCCTTCAAGGGGTGAGCAGGCTTGAAGCCAGAAGACATGTAGAGGTCTTTGTCAGGGGACCTGAGAAAGGGGGCTATCACGGGTGATGGGCAGCCAGTGCCAGGCAGGTGATGGCCCCCAACTGGGGCCAGGCTGGCTGTGGGATGGCCTCAGAGAAGGGTCTGCGCCACCAGTGGGCCGGAGCACCGGCAGGGAGATGCACATGGGAATGTGGTTGGCACCACAGCCAAGCCAGGCCAAGGATTCTGGGGCGGCAGTGGGCAGTGAGCAGTGGGCGGCCAAGAAGGGACACCTGACCACTGAGGGCTCCTCTGGGAAGACAGTGTCCAGGGTAAATCTCATGGAGAGTAGGAGTGAGCAGAGGAAGGAGAGTAGAGGCAGAGGGAGCCACATCCCCACGGGAAGGCAGGTCGTGGGGAGATGGGACTTGTGTCTCTAGTCCCTCACTGCCCCTCGGTTTGGGGTGTGGCTGGTGACTTGCTCTGGCCAATAGAACTTTAGAAACTCGGCACAGGCACTGTGACCTTGCCCTCTGGTCCCCACATGATCCACCGTGAGAAGGACAGGTCTCAGGTACCTTCTTGAAAAGGGGGGGCCTGGGGCAGATGAGCTCTAGGGCCCCTCCGGCCCTGACAGCCTGCTGTGCTCTCCAAGCATTGCCTGCTGCCTTATGCTGTGGGGACTTCACTGGGAGTCAGTGCAAACAGGGCATCTCTGCAGAGATCTCAGAGCCTGATTGTGACTGTGGTGTTACCGCAGTTTGTCAGGGTTACATCTCCAAGTGTCGTGAACTTTGCTCACGGCTCTCTCTCTAGTTTGTAGATCAGAGTCTTTACACTTGCAGATTGTCAGTACCTACAGGGTGGGCAAAAGTGGGTTGATAGTCATTCGTGTAACACAATACAAATAAATGATATAATAATTAATCAATAATAACACAAGAATAAACTCTGTCTCCTCCTCACAACGGTAAACCTACTTTTGACCACTGTTATGTTTGATGAGTGCCTGAGTGAGTGACTGAGTGAGTGAGTGACTCTTCGTCCTGAGGAGGAGCAGATGGGTAACCCGAAGGTGAAAACATGGCGTGGCGGGTGTCGTGGGTGGGAAGCGCCCGGGGTTGTGGTAGGAGCTGCAAGTTCTACCTTGAAACACATGCAAAGACTTGGGAGATGCCAATTTCATTGGCTGTGTACAACTTACAGATATTTTGGCACACGTGTAAGTTTTCCCAGAGGATGTTTGCAAATTAGAGTGTTTTTTAAATTTGTGCATGGTGATTACGTTTACTCCGTTGTGTGGAATTGTTGTTGAAGCCGCTCTCTTCCTCTGTACGCTAATTAGCGACCGAAACGCTGATGTGTTTTGCAGATTTAGCAAAGCCTGGCCAAGATGTCTTTGATTCACTGGAAAACAAAATTAATAAGTGTGTGACAGTCTTTCTAATAATTTCCACTGCTTAATGAGCTCTGGAAACTTGCCGAAGAACTAGGCAAGCATGCAAGCCTGCCGTCTTTGAGTTTTTTAAGTGGTGCACTTTTTACACTGAATTGAGAAAAATAGCCAACTGTGTGTACCCCAAGTGTCCCCCCCTGCTAAAACCGAATATATGAAGCAGAGGGAAAGTACCAGATTTTTGGGTTCAGTTGGCTCCAGGGGCACGTTGTCCCTTACTCCTCTCTGCATGGCTGGCTTCTTAAGGTCAGGGGCTGGGCCCGGCTGGGCTTGGGGTCACCGGCTCAAGTACAGTGGTCAGCTCCCTATAGCAAGGGTTCATTCTCATGTGTTGAATGGATTAGTTAATGAGTTGCTGTGGGACCTGGAACCACTAACCTTTCCTAAAATTTGTCAGACTTACAGAAAAGTTGAACGCTTGTACCCTGGATAACCATTCTGTTTAACATTTGGCCTATTTGAATTCTCCCTCTGTGTGACTGTATCTATATGTATCTATCTATTGTGCACACACATACCTGTACCATTTGAAAATCAGTTCCGGCTAATATGACATTTCTTGTAGCAATGCCACATTTTTGTTACATTTTCAAAATAACAGTGATTTTAACCATATAATATCCAGTCGTTGTCTGTAGTCCCTCAGCTGTCCTAACAATGCGCTTCAGAGCTGTTTTGTTAAAACTGGACCACTTCAGGCGCATTCATGCTGCATTTGGTCATTTATGTCTCTAACTTTTTTGAATCTAGAACAGTCTGTCTGCTTTTTTTTTCTTTTCCACGGTGCTTTGACACCTGTGAGTCATTGTCTTGTAGAATGCTCCCATTCTGGACTTGTCTCACTGGGTCCTTGCTGGTTTTACCTCTTCTTCCAGCCCCTGCATTTCCTTTAAACTGGGCTTCCTTTGAGCTCTTTGGCAAAATGCTACTTTGGAGGTGAGGTTGGTGGCTTTGCATCTACGGAGTGATGGCATTGGCATCGTATGAGTACCCTGTTCCCCTACAACTTGTCACTCTCTGGATCCAGCCTGAGTCCACGACTGCATTGGAGACGAAAAATGAGCTCTTCCATGCCGATTCCATAAGGCAGAGCTTTCCCGCTGCCAATTCCCACCCACTTGGGAATGTCCCCTCACCCCTCTGAGCCTCCTTTTCTTTGGGAGATTAATCTCAGCCTTCAGAAATCTTGTGAGACCCAGTGAGGCCAAGTAGAGTTTATAAACGCTAAAGAATTGCGTTTGTTTCTGCAAACTGGGGAGACTTGTTCCAGATGCCAGCCGATCGGCTGGTTACTGCCAAATGAGAAGCATCGGAAACCCAGCATGTGATAGGCGTCGTTTGAATGAATGAATGAGTACCCAAGACCCAGGTACCCAAGAAGAATGACAATAAACTAACACAAGAAAAACCGCCTTCTCTCCAGGGCAAGTGCACCCTTGTCAATGAAAAGGAAAAGGGGTTTCTCTTGGAGTTTCACCTGTCTGTCCAGGCTGTGCCCTCCGGGATCCGACGCCCTGATATCCCAGCCGGAGAATGTGGAGGGAACCGAGCACCCTCGCTGCTGTGTCTGCATTTCCTCGAGTGTGTGTTCCCTCTCCGCTCTGCTTGTTAGTCCTTATGTTGTAGACTGCTGGGATAGTGACTTCGTTTACGCTACTCGGGTTTTTAGTTGTAGTCTTTGGGAAGGACAGGGTCGGATGCACCTGTCAGGTGGAATCAAAGCTTTTAAAATTACTTTTCATGACTCTGTAGTATTTCCCCAAGCGCCTACGTTATGATTCTTTGAACTTTTCTCCTATTGGATTTTGGTCATTTCTGTTACTTTTCATTATTATAAGTAGGCTGCAGTGGCTATCTTTTTCTATATTAAAAATGTCTTAATACAGATACCCAGGAGTGGAATCACTGAGCTAAATAATGGGCCATTGTAGACCCACGTGCCTCCCTCTTGTTCTGAAAATGCCCATGTTGTTCTGAAAATGGGTCCCGCTTGTCACTCCACCTGACATTTAAATGTCACCCCTCCCTCTACCTGCCATTCACCCTTGCTCACGTCACCCTGTTTTAATTTCTTTCCCGCTCACATCTCCGTGTGTGAAGTAGTCATGTTCTTTGGCCGTCAGCTGCGTGCTCCTGTTCTGATGTCACCCCTTCTAGCACGGGGGCCGGGCACCTGGCCAGGTGTCTGGCACATAGTAGTTGCTCAACAAACCTTTGTGAACAAAGGAGGTGGCATTGTTTTCAAGCGTATTTGTTCTTAGTCACAGGCCCGGGTTCGAGTCCTGGCTCAGACCTCCAATGATAGCTGAGGAGGGTGGAGGCTGATCATGCCTGGCATGGTCAGTGTCTGGGGGAGGGGGACGTTCAGTGACCGTTATGCACTTACTCTGCCAGCATCAAATTGCTGCCTGTGTGACATGGGGCCGGGAACCCTCTTCCCACTCCAGTGCACGAGAAGAGAACATTCCAGCGAGCGCACAGTGGGCTGTCGGGTGGGCAGAGCACCGACCTCTGAGGCGTATGTCTGTCAGGTGCACCAAATGGCCAGGCCGTGTCGGGCGGCTTCAGGGCCCGTGACAGCCCTCTGCCAGGAGCGACGATGGAAACGAAGGTCTGTGGGGGGCTCTCTCCAGCTCCCCGATGCCTTTGCGGTGTTTCATTTGGAAGGAAAGTGTCGAACAAAAGTCCCGGCTGGGTGTGAGAAATGACTGTGGAAATCAATTATTTTAATGACATTACAATGCTAGTCACTGTGACTCTCCTTCTGGTGACTCAGCACATCAAAGAGCACCCTTCATTAGAAATGGAACGAAGGCCCTTTCCCCGGGCTTCTCTGGGGACACGTTCCAGGGAGATGCAGGGACGTTTGAATACTTTGGAGTCGGGTGACTGATTCACCCGCGCCATCTCCCGCTCTCCTCTGCGCCTCAAGCCCCTCTGCATGTCTGCCCCTCCGCCCACCACACCCAGATTCCAGAAAGCCAGGCCCAGCCTCCCTCCCTTCTCTGCCTTCCATCTGCCCTTCTCCCCGAGCCCCCACCCCGCCCCCACTGCCTACACGCCCCAGCAAAGCGCAGCAGAAGGCAGCATCAGCCAGAGCTGGAAGGGGCCCCTGAGATCATTCACCCAGATCAAAACAACAAACACTAGATTGACGCCTGCTGTATGCCAGGCTCCGAGCTGAGGGAGGAGGGGGACCCAAGCTCCTTGCCCTTGAGAAGAATCTGAATGAATGAGATCACACACACACACACACACACACACACACACGCATCCCTGCCACACGGAGCGGGGGTGTGTGCACACACTGAACTGGGTGACTTGGTGGCTGGCTGTCTCAGTCTCACAGACGAGGACATGAAAGCCCAGAGGAGTCCAGAGTCTGATCCAGTTTATAGCTCATGCTGCTTCTCTACCCTGGAGGCCCTGTCCTTGGCCCCTGGGTTGCACCGCCTCCTCCCCCTTCACTCAGCCAGCCACCGCACAAGTGGCGGCACTCTGCCCCTACCCCCTGGGAGTCAGTTCAGGCTCCACAGTGGCCGACCTGTGCTGCCAGGGCTGGGAAGGGCAGTGGCCAAGAAGGCTCCCCTCATGTAGCCATTTGCATTGGCGCAGCATTTATTGCTTTAGAAGCATCAAGCACAGCCTCGACCTCCACGCCGGGCAACAGAGCGAGCCTTATGCCCAGAGCTGTGGACTCCATGAACCTCCAGGGCTGGTGCTGGTTTCCCAGAGGTCAGGGAGCGATAGCACCCGTGTGCTAGGAGCAGGAGCCTGCCGAAGGCCAGGAGGGGGTTTTGCTGGAAGACTCCGGAAGTCTTCAGTGGAACTGAAGCCAGGGTGCCCACCAGCTTCCAGAGAGACCAGACCCAGGACACGTGCAGGCCACTTTCCCTGTCTCCCACTATCTTCTCCCTGCTGAGCTTTCAGAACAATACTCGCTGGGTGCCCACTGCGGACAGGCTCTGAGATACAGTGACAGGAAATCAGACACAGTCTTTGTCCTCCAGGAGCTGGACAGCAGTGGGAGAAATTGGCAGGACACGAGGGAGGAAGCTGAGGAAACGTTACCAGGCGTGTGACGTTTCAGGGAGGAGGCAGGGACTTGGCTGAGGTGGAGAACAGTAGGTGGGGCTTATTTGGGATGGAGAGGTGGGAGGAGGCCTCCCTGGGGGAGGGCGGTGTGCAGAGAGAGATGGACGAGGGAGAAGCAGGTGTATGGAGAGCAGGGCAAGGGAGATTAGGGCAGAGGACAGGTGAGAACAAAGGCTCGGGGGCAGGGAAGACGCCACGTATCTGAAACTGAAGAAAACTGTTTGGGGGCGGGGTGAGGAAGGGGCCAGAGAGGCTGTTGGAAGGGGCAGGACCAGAGCAGGTCCAGTCTCAATGCCTGAGACAGGAGTTTGCACACCAGTATTGGCGTGATTTGAGTCATTGAAAGAGTTGAAAGGCGGAGAGTGCCATGACCCTGTTTTTGTTATAAACTGGCCGCCGCGTGGAGAGCAGAGTGCGGGGCTCGAGAGTGGACGTGGAGACTGGTGAGGAGGCCGCCGAGTGAACTCAGGCTGGGGATGGTGGGGGCTGGACCGGAACGGCCAGGTGGGAGGAGAGGAGGAGAGGAGGAGAGGGCCTTGCGGTTCGCCTCGAGAGCCGAGTTGACCAGGTGTGCGGTGGAGACCGCCCTGCAGGTGCGGGCACGAGGTGAGGACCCGGCGTCCGGCTCAAGTCCCTCCAGGATGAGACTGTGTCATTTACTGAGGAGGGGACAAGTTCGGGGCAGCTGGCTGAGCATTTACTTTGCATGTAAGTTGGGGGGCAAAGGCGGCATCAGTGGAGATATGCAGGGGTCTGTGGATGTGCAGATCCAGAGCTCACGGAGCTGCCCAGGCCTGGTGCCTACCTGGGGCCCATCAGCACATGTGGCATTTAACCCCCAGGGAAGGAAGTGGTCCCCTAGAAAGAGGCGGTAAGGGCTAGAAGACAGGGGTGAAGGAGGCTGATGGTTTAGGGATGAGGAGCAGGGACAGTGGGGTCATGGTGCGGGAGAAAAGCCAAGGAAGGGTGGCATTCTGGAATCCATGATGGTAGAGCTTTCGGGAAGCCAGCCACCATCTCCAGTGGCCCGTGTTGCTGAGAGAATGACTAGGAAGAGACAGTCAGGCGTGGGCACATGGAATCCACCGCTGACCCTGGCAAAAGCTGCTTTGACCTTTAATCTGACCGCACTCACTTTCCCTGCTTGTCAGCCCACAGGGCAGCGGAGACCCCTCCCACTTGCAGGCTCCATGGGCAGGACCAGCTGCCCACAGACACCGACTGCATGTCCCTCAGCCAACCTCCAAATCCCCAAGGGAGGGGACGTGTGGCGGTCACCCCAGGTCCGACAGGTGCGGCCCAGGGTGGGGAGCTTGTGCTGAGCTCAGCATGTGCTGAGGCCGCGCCCAGCTACTCCCTAGGCTGGCCCATCACTCGGAAGGACGCCCGATGCATCCTGTTCAATGACCGGCTTACAGCATCTTCTGGAGCTTTATCTCTGGACCTGGAGCTGCTGGTCGCCATGGAAACAGAAGCTTTGTTCACCACATCCCCTTCTTTTTTTCTCGCTCCTTCTCCCACTTTCTTTCTTGTCCTCACACCCACCCTCTGCTCTCTCCCCTCTACTTCTCTTCCTCTGTTTTTATTCTTCATTTGCTACACTGCCTGCCCTGATTCCCTCATCTGTTTGACTTTTATTCTGTGATATGTAGCTTTGTTACTCATTGTTAATTCTCACTGTGGGGATAAGGCGGTGCACACACACCTCTATCCAGGCGCACACCCGCCTACGCATGCAAACACAGTGCTAATGTGGTAACCCTGGTGCTCCCTTCCACGCTGCTGTGGCCACAGGGCGATCAGGATGTGAACAGAGGGGGGAGATGCGCCGCTGCCTCGCTGCTCCCCACACGCTGGCTGGACCCCAGGGTTGTCCCTTAGACCACCTGGGAGACCCTGCGTTTCCAAGAGGCAGAACTTCTTTGGCCCGCCGGCATGTAACGTGAGCAGCCAGGGTTCGACGGCTCCTATCTCAACAAACAGAGCTGGCCGGCATGCGTGGCTACAAATCCCACATGCCTCTTTTATTTTATGTAGACAACCACTCAGTCAGGGTTCTTCCCAGATCGCCTCTGCCAAGCTCCCTGCTCGTTGATCCAATCAAGGCAGGGAGCCCACAGCTGGCTGGGGTGAGAGCTCTGCCGATTTGCCACTCGTCATCCCTCAGAGCTGGGCCTGGGACCCACCTCCCTCGGGAGGCCATCTTCAGCACCCTGCAGCTCCGGCGGAACTCACACTGCAGACCAGCCAGCGGGTGCAGGGGGCTCGGCTGCGGAGGGAGAGACGGCGAACAGGGCGGGCAGTTCCTGGTGGCCCTATAGAGCCGGCTGGCAAATGAAAACCACAGCAGCAAAACGGCAGACACTTTGTGGGACTCCAGAGAGACAAAAATAACTAGATGGTTGACCGGATCGAGGATATTTTTAAAAATAAATTAATAAGTCATGAAAGTCAAAATGGCAAGAGCGGGGCCTTTAGGAGGGTGCAGTGTGAAACGATTTAACTGTCTTTTACAGCTGTGCCGGGTGGGATGGGGGCATAGACGTGTTTGAGGTCATGCTCCCTAAAGTGGTGAGCCCTGAGATGGGCCCCCCAAACAAGCCTTGGCCCCCAGCCCCTCCCAGCCACCAGCCCCTCCCCTCCCCTCTCCAAGCCCCTGGGGACTCTCTCAGAAGGGCCTGTCTGCAGATGCAAGACTCCGTCCTGGGCTCCAGAGCAGAGAGTCCCACAGTCTAGTCACTGATGCTCCTTGGCTGACCTGGGCAGATGGGCCTCAGTTTCCTCGGCGGTGCTGCAGACATGAGAGCCTCCACCAGGGTTACTGTGACGCTACAGGAGAGGTGTGGGAAGGCAATTTGCGCACAGTGGGTATGCAGTGATGGTGCCTGCTATCGGAGGCTCCCGGCTGCTGTGGGGGAACTCTGCCTTCATAGCGACCTGGGGATGCTTCAGGGGACCTCTGGGCTGGCTCCCGTCCTCCGCCAGCCTCCCCTCTCTCTGCCGCTCTGTGTCAGCTCTCTGCCGATGGCACAGGAGCCCCCCTCCTCGCTCTTCCTTGCCCTGGCCTGTGTGGGCTGGGACCTGCCCGGGGCTGCACCCGCAGGGAGCAGGCGGGTGGCTGCGACCCCAGCAGGCCTGATGAATGGAAGTAGGGGACGCCTTTCCTGGAAGCATCTTTGTTTTCACCTGAAGAGCTCAATCAAGGTCATCGCCATGGAGGGGCTGCATCTTGGAGGGTGACAAGGGTGGGGGTGCCATCCCTGGACATGGGGGGGCCTGGATCTTCCTCTCCATTGTCTGGGGCGGGACAGGGAGGATAGCAGAGCAGAGCCATTCGCTCGCCCCTCGTCTGCTTTGGCTGATTTTAAACGGAATCAGAAGGACTTGTCGAAAGCGAATCCGAGGGGAGCTTTCACTGGCTTCTCATTTGAGACCTACTTTAGACATCGAAGACGACCACCAGCCTCTGCGACTGGGGACATGTCTGCAGAGATCTGGTCATGGGCGACGGGGCACCAACTCTTCCGGAGGCTTTGAATAACCTCACTGGATCCGAGCAGCCCTGGGCAAAGGCATTTAGGAGGGAATGAATGGATGTGGAAAGGTAACACGTGTCACTTGCTGTGGCCTTTGCTTCCTCTCTGGAAGCTTGCTCCTCAGTCGAGCACACGGTTGGCTTTGTGTCGTCCTAGGAGGTCTCAGCCGGGGGTTCAGCTGGGAGGGCCTCCCTGCCCTACCCACATCACCCCAACTCGGACCCTCCCTCTCTCTCACAGTGCTGCCCCTCCTCCCCTTCCTCCTGCTTCGCCCCTCCCTCCCTTTCTCTCTCATCGTCCCATCCCTGTTTTTTCTTCTCGAGTATGTATCAAAGCTCTGTGTGCTTTGTGGATGTTCTGGTGTATTTATTTAACCGCCACCCCACGTCCCTGGAATATAAGCTCCATGAGCGTGGCTCCATGTGGACAAACCCGTGTGTCCCAGGCCGCTCAGGGCCCACCCCGCTCGGGGCACCTGCCATGCTCACGGCTGTCCCTGAGTCCACGCATGACCCTGTGGAAGCCCGTCTGTGATGGGAACAATTAAAGAAACATCTAAAAAAATCATTCTCCAGGGATGTGGACACCCCTGGGGACCCGTAGCGAGTTCCTAAGAGGAGAGTGCTCTATGTCACCCAGAGGTCCGGGGCAGGGTCTGGGTGGGCTGGGTCTGGGAGCTTGTGGTGGGGGGGGACATAGCACAGGGGCCCCTCTCACGCCCACCCTGCAGCGCCTGCCCCTCTCTCTTTGTGGTTTCCGTCCCAGAGAAACGCATTTTTATGCTAACGTTGTATAAAGCACAGGCCTTTGAGAAAAAAAACCTGACTTGAATAATAGTCTCTCTTCTAATTACAGAAAGGGTGTAATTTGAAAGGAGAAGAGTTTTCCAGAAGGAGGTCTCTAAAATTAGTCCTGGGGATTTGAACTGCCTTCTGCGCAGTGGCAGCTGGAATGTCAATTACGTTGGCAAATCATCTTGGCTGTGGCAAGGTATCCCCACCACCCCGGGGACCCAGCCGGCCTTGTAAACACATCCCACTGTTTACTGACGGAACCCCTCCCAGCAACGCAGGGATTTAGAACACACAGGCACACATACCTTTCTGGTGTTGGCAGGTGCCTCAAAGCAAGAAGCTCATTGTGCCCCACGTGCCTGGGCAGAAACCCTCGAACCCTTCAGGTGAACCGCAGGTGGCGGCAGGCATTCATCGGGCAGCTGCGGAGCAGCTGAAAACCTGGCCCTCAGGACACAGGGCAGGGAGGCGGCCCCAGTGACGGCAGCGCAGGTGTCTCCTCATTGTCTCCCTGGCACCAGGTGGGAGCTGCTTTGTCTCGTTCTGCCCTTCAGGGGTCTGAGACCCTGAGTCTCTCTCCTCCAGAAAACACATGGGAATGGCTTGAATGCTGAAGCAGCGTGAGGGGTTTCCTGCCCAGATTCTTTATCTTTGGAGGGTCCCCGAACCTTGCGGAGCCAAGTCGGGGGGAATTTTGGGCCCATGGGGCAGAATCTAGAATTTACTCATTATTTTTTTGGTTTGACATTCCACGGCGAGGGATCGGCAGTGTGATTTTTATGAAGCATTGCAGCCTCTGGATTTAATTTAAGCTTTATTCTGATGTTGTGTGCACACGCCTGGGGTCCCGGAGGCAGTCGAGGGAGGCTGGTGTGATTTATAGCAGGGCTGTTTGGGGGACAGTGGTCCAGCAGACCCCTCCAGGTCCTTGAGCTACGGGCAGGTGAGGTGCCCCATGGCTGGGAGTGGGGGCCCTGGCTCAGTGTGGGCCTGATGTTTGGGGGTGCCTCCAGTTTGTGAAGCGTCTCTTCCATCTCCCTTCTGAGCTGGAGAGGCATTGCTGTTCCATTTCATAGATGAGGAAACTGAGGCCCCGTAGGGTTTAAGGAGGAGGTTGGCACACGTTCTGCCCACGGGCTCCTTTCTTTCGTGTTTCTGGCATGAAATGCAGGGCTGTGGGAAGGGGGGTTGAAGCAGATGGAGGTAGCTGGGGTGGGGTGGGGTGCTTCCTGGAGCAGGTGAGGTCATTCCTGGCAGTGGCATGTGGGTGAGTGAGACAGTGTGGGGCTCTGTGGATGGTGTGACCTCATTGCCATACCTGGACACCCCTGGTGGAGAGAAGTGGGGAGCAGACTGTTGAGAGGTGGGGGCGGAGGAGCTCACACAGACCCCAGGGTTTGGTTGTCCTCTGGGTAGTGAGAAAGCATCGATGGGTTTGAGCCTGTGCAGTGATGGGGTCAGAGAGGCTGTGTTTCAGGGTGGGGTGGGGGTTGGAGTGGGGTGAGGATAGGGGTGGAGGCAGGGAGGTGCTGGGATGAGAGAAACTGCTGGCGGGAGGGACTGTGGCTGTGTTGGGATCTGACACCAGGGTTCACAGAGGCAGGGAACAGGGGGTCCAGGGGAAGGACAAGGCACCTGAATGTGAAGGGCATCCTCTGCCCTAGACTGAAAGCGTCAGGGTTGTGGTCACAGAGTCAGAAGATCCTGGACTGGAGAAGGGGGAGGAGCCTCCAGGGTCACCGCCCAACTGCTTAGTTTGCAGATGAGCAACCGAGGCCCTGACAGGCTAAGGCACAGACCCTGGAACAGAAGTGACTCGGGTCCACAGCTCCCTCCTTGTACCACTCCCTCCAGAGTCTCAGCTTCATCATCAAGGTCACACTGTCCTTAAGCTGTGAACAACTTGGCTGCAGATGGCCCAGTGGCACGCCGCGCTGTGCCCCCAGTCCCTCCTCTAGTCCCTCTTTGCCTTTGCCCCGCACTACGAGTGGCCCCCGTTGGGGAGCATTTGCAAGGAGGTGTGTAACAGGGGCTCAAAGCCTTTCTGTCCTTGTCTCAGGTCACGTCCCTGCACCCCTGCCACCTGCCTGGCCCAGAGCGTGGTTACTGGCTTCACTCTCAGGGACTCCAGCCTGCCCAGTGCCCACTAGGAAGGGTGCTTTGGTGGGTGGTTGGGTGACACGCTGGAAGGAAAGGGTGGGTGGGTGGTGGCGGAGGGGACTGCACCCTGATGAGTGAACGCAGAAGAGGAAGACGCTCCATCTGGCCAGAGAAGTGTTCATTATGGGGTGGGTATGGGCAGACTGGGCAGAGCCTGGGTCAGCCTTTCCCGCACACTTGCCCCCCTACCCATCCAGGAGTGGGGCTAGGTGTGGTCACTCCTCCGTGAATAAGACATGTGATGCCGGTCCCATGGTGAGGCCCTGTTTTGAGAACCTGACGTGTATTAATTAACACATTTACCCCCACAATTCTGGGATGTAGAAATGGTTGCCCCCAATTTTCAGATGAGGACACTGAGGCACAGAGAAGTGAGGGAACCTACCCCAGGACAGAGCTGCGGAGTGACGGAGACTGAATCTGGACCCAGGCACGTCACCCGGGACCCCTCTTGGCCACCTCACTGGCACAGTTCGGGGAGAGGGACCAAGTGCAGTGGGTGGCAAGGAGGAGAAGGGCAGGGGGCAGACCAGGAGAGGGGGGCAGAGGGCGAGGCTTACTTAAAATAGAATCTCTTGGCGAGGGCTCTCTAAGAAAACGACATCTAAACTAAGACCCGAAGGCTGAAAGGAATTGTATTGATATGACAAGTACCTGGGGAGCTTTTACTTAAAAAAGAAAATATTGCATATTGTTTCTAATTGTTGTGATGCTATTTTTATTTCTGGTCCTAAGTCTCACTTATTCTTTCTCCAAGGATGGAGCTAAGCGCTGAGGGTAGGATCTAATGGGGGAGGTGCGGGCCCTGAGCAGCTGGCACCCCATGGAGGCTGAGAGTTTTCCCCAGAAAGTCTCCCTTTGTGCCAGGCTACAGCTATGACTGGCAAACCTTGTTAAATTTGGGTCTCTGGGGAGTTTAAAAATGAATTGATCTGGCTCCAGCTTTTCCTTCTTTGAAAATGAAATCCACTGGAAGACGTCCAGTGGCTGTGCCAACTGGGGACCACTCTGTGCACGTGGCAAAGACCCCTCCCCCAGCTGGGAGCCAGGGCTTGGGGGAGTGGCAGGTCCTCCTGACCTTGAGCACTGAGGAGGGCCTCCCTGACATCAGGGAGGGACCGGGGACCTGGTGGTGGTAAAGGCAGCAGGACAGGGCAGAAGGATGCTCCAGATTGCAGGCTTTGCCGGAAGGCCGGGAGGGACCAAATGCAGTGCAGACAGTGTGCACTTTGAAAGTCCATTTCCGTGCATGGCTGTTTATTGAACACCTACTATGGGCCAGGCACTGGGATAGGCCCTGCAATAGGTGCTGATAGAAATCAAACCTTAGACTGAGCTCTCAAGGTCCTTCCATGCAGCCTGACAGCATTTACTGAGCACCTTCTGTATACAAGAAAGATGTCAGCTGCTCTCCAGCATTCTCGCTCTGGGAGGAGTCTGCTGTGCCGTGGGTAAATCACTGCCATGCCTGCACACGAAGTCCTGTGAGCCCGGGAGCCACGCGCAGGACGCTGCCAGAGTCTGGGGGGCGAGGAGATAGGACCTCTCCCAGCTGCACGCAGCGAGGCTTCCCCTGGAAGAGGCATTAGATTTAGACGTCAAATAGCAAGCAGGGGGCTGCCAGGACAGGCAGGGCTGGAGAGCATCCAGGATCAGCAACAAGGTTTGCAAAGGCAGGGGTGGGGGTGGTCTCTGTGGAGGCTGCTTCTCTCCATTAGGACCCGCCTGCTGTGAGCACACACCCCGCTCAGGGACCCGTCACCAACAGCAGTGGCTGCCCTTTCCCGGGTGCACCTGTGAACCCAGCTCCATGCTGGGTGGTCATGTGCACAGTTTTATTCCATCCTTGCCACAGCCCTCTCTCAGGTCAGGGTGGGATTCCCCCCCTTTACAGACAGGTAAACTGAGGCCAGGATGGTGCAAGCGGTCCCTGCTCCAGGCTGACAGCTAGTGAGTGGCAGAGTCGGGGTGAGAGGCTGTCGGACCCGCAATGGTCTGACTCCGACGGGTAACCTGCTGCCTCTCCAGGTGGGGCACTCCTGACCGGGTGACTGTGTTCGGAGGCTGTTTATATGCAGGAGGGGGAGAAAGTTTCCAGTGGTTCATCAGGAAAATAATGCAATAGTTAGTAAACAACAATACGAGTGTAAGCTGTTTTGTGAACTCGGCACTGAAAACCTACTTTTGCTCCTCCCTGTATACTAAGATATAAAATTTAAATACCTCAGTATTTAACACCCCTGCCCCGCCACTTCCAGGGTAGAGAATGGAAACGATATGAATAAACATGCCTTTTGTTTTATCCACTGGAGTTTGGAAGCTTAGGTCTAAAAGAGATTGACGAGTTTATCCAGGTCGTTACCGTGCCTGCCGATTTTGGTTGGCTACTCCAAGCATTGGATCTCTGTCCCCGAACATGAGCCGGCTTAGTGATAGAAACGGGTTCTTAGCGCCAGCATTCACAGTCGGATGTGACAGCTGCCCTCCTTTGCACAGGAGGGCAAGGCGTGCTTGGCAGGTGGGAAATGCTGTTTGCTGCCCCCAGGGGCTCCCGCCTTTTATGCCTGAGCCCCTTGAAGCACCCTGCATTTCAGCCCCTGATTTACAACTCAGAGGTTGCCTTTGGTGGCTCCCAGGTGGGAGGGAAGGATCCCAACACTTAAAAAAAACCCACATTCCCCGATTGTGTCCCTAGATGTGTCATGAAATTGAATTTTAAAAACTGCCGTGCCCCAGCTCCAGGCCCATGCTCATAGTAACTGGCCTTGATCAGGTAGCGGTAGCTTGAGGACAGGGGCCTATTTTCCCCACTGTCCAGGGGTCTGTGTCATGAAGCCCCCAGATGGCAGAAGGGCATGCTGCAGATGCACTTCATCCGCTGCCCCTGCTCACCTGTTCCTACGTCGTCCACTCCCTAGGTAATCAGCATGTTCCAGAAGGCCAAAAGGTTGCTTTGAGTTAGTCAGTAATTTGGGCTGACCTTAGAAGGCAGTCCCTTAACACTGACTGGCTTATTCAGTCCAGTGGATACAAAAAGGATTAGTTACTCTGGTTGACCGAAGTCCTCTGCTTTCCAATGGTACCCTGCAGAGAGTGCTGCAGTGACTTGTGACCCGGGTTCAGGTACTGTTCTTTCTCGGCTCAAGCATTTTAGCAGGAAAAGATGCTCCTTAGCTAGAGCTTTCTTTTCCACGGGGTTCACGATCTTTCGTGTTTTCTCTGAAACACATACTGAGCATGGAGGTGGGCTAGGCACGTGCTCCTTTGGACCATGGCGGGAAGCACGAGTCTGCTGTCCACACGGGTGTCCCCAGTCGTGCTGAGGGCTCCTGTCACCCCACATCGTCACCAACTCGTGGCCCCTCCGGCTCCTCCTCTGCCCAGTTACCAGCCGCCAGACAGAACCTCATCACTTGACCATCTCTGACCCCCACATGGTTAGACGCTTGTGCTTTCTCTCCATCGGGAGCCTGTTCCTGGCCTTTGCCCAGCTTTCTGTTGGGTTTTTTTCTTCCTTGTGTCTCACGGGCATTACATTTCTGGCAGACGTGCCGTTTTCCAGTGTGCTACCTGCCTGCTTGTTTTGTCCAGCGTGTGCTGCTTTGCAAAGCATCATTCTTTATCTCGACGTAAGAGATGCCACTGACTTTTATTCTTTTTGCTTTATGGTTTGCACTTTTTAGTACAAAGCTTCTCCCCATCTGTGAGTCACAGAGACAGCTTCCTACACTTTCTTCTCTTACCTTTAAGGTTTCACTCTTCACATGTAGTTCTTTAACCCACCTGGAGTCCACCTCTGGGAGCGGGGTTAGGTAAGGACCCAGGTACAGCTTTGCCCGTGCAGACAGCCAGGGACCCCAACGCCATATGCTGGTCTTTGAAGACTGAAGAATGAGGAGTCTCAGTTCATAACATTTCATGTCGGGTATTGTTCTCGATACAATCCATGCAAGGTTATGCCTAAGCTCTCTCTTTTGTTACATTAGTCTGTGGTCCATTTTTGTGTCAGTGATATGACTTTTTGTTTCCTCTTTCTTATTTTCCAACTGTGAGTTTGAGATATGTCTTAATACCTAGTTGGTAAGTCAAGGTGATTGCAGCTGTCAGGGTGTTTTTCCTGTCATGTGTATTTTAGAGTAAGTTTATGGAATGTGTCAAAAATCCAAATAAAGTTTAATTGCATATAAATCACTTATATTTATAATTAATTAATTTGTAGATTAATTTGTGGGGGGAGAATCGAATCTCTGTGATCCTGCGCCGTTCATGGAAGAGCGGGACATGCCTCACCATTTTTTCGGGACACCTGTCACATCTTTTATTTCAGAATGTTCTCGGTCAGATGAAGTCCAGACTCATTCCAGCCATAATGACTGCTATTGTGAATTCACCTTATCCTGTGTTATATTTTCATATTTGTTATTAGGGGTGTAGAGAAATGTTATAGACTTCTAAAAAGTTTACCTTTCGTCCTGCAATCTTGTAAAACTATGTTTCCTTTTGTTTGAGGATTCTGCTGATCTCTCCTGGGTAAATGATCAGATTATTAATCTCTAATCATGATGATTTAAAAATTTTTTCCTTTAAAATGTATGCCTTTTCTTCCCTGGCTGGTGTAGCTCAGTGGATTGAGCTCAGGCTGCGAACCAGGCATCGCAGGTTCGATTCCCAGTCAGGGCACATGCCTAGGTTGCAGGCCATGTCCCCCAGCAACTGCACATTGATGTTTCTCTCTCTCTCTCTCTCTTTCTCCTTCCCTTCCCTCTCTGAAAATAAATAAATAAAATCTTTAAAAAAATGTATGCCTTTTCTGCCCTTTTATTTCCCTGTAGCATTGGCCACAGCTTCCGGGACCGTGTGAAACTATAATATACAATGACCTCGGATATCTGTCTGGGAATGCAGTCCCAAAGAGAATGCTTCTAAATCGAATCCATTAATTATAGTGTTTGCTGTGGATTTCGGTGTACAACCTTTATCAAGATAAGAAAGCTCCCTTTCAGTTGTAGTTTTCTAAGAGTTTCTCTTCTAAATAGGTGTTGAATATTAAGAAATGCTTCTCCGCTCTGGCTGGTGTGGCTCAGTGGATTGAGTGCCAGCCTGTGAAACAAAGGGCTGCTGGTTCGATTCCCAGTCAGGGCACATGCCTGGGTTGTGGACCAGGTCTGCCCAGTAGGGGGTGCTTGAGAGACAACCACACATTGATGTTTCTCATCCTCTCTATTTCCTTCCCCTCCCCTCTCTAAAAATAAATAAATAAAATCTTTTTTAAAAAGTAAAAGAAATGCTACTCTGATTCGGATAATTTATTGATGGTCATTGATTCGCACAGTCACACGATGTTTGCCTTCTGATCTGTTGATGTGCTGAGCTGCGCAGGGAGGTTTCCTGCTGCTGAACCATCCTCGGGCTCCTGAAACAAGGCCAGCTTTGTCATACCACGTTAAAAAATAAGCTGTTGGATTCGGTTAGCTACTATTTGACCTAAATTTTTTTGCATCCATGTTCCTAATGAAATGAGCCCATGATGTCCTTTAAAAATATATATTGTCATTCTCTGGTTTTAGCATCAAGATTACCTTAGCTGCATAAAATGATCTAAGAAGGTTTTACTCTTTTTTTTAACTTCCTGGAATAAAACTTTGATAAGATGGGAATGTTGGCGTTATTTTGTAAGTACATTCACTTGTAAAACCATCAGGAACTTGTCCTCACAGACTGGCTGGCTCCCACTTGAACGTCTTCAGCCCCATTGGTTCATTCCTGCTCTCCGTTGTTTCCTCTGTGCCCAAAGGTTAGATGTGCTCCTGCCTGGAAAGCATCTTGCACACGGTGGGTGACCCGGAACGCCAGGTCTCCAGGGACGAGGGGCAGCCTCTGGCTCCCGAGTGCGCTGTCTCCCCAGGAGTGTGTTGGTGCGATTTCTTAACAGTTCCGCAACAGCATCTTCGTATTCACAGATGGAGTACCTCAAGCCAAAGCCAGTTCCTCCAGGCCGATCTGGAAACGAAATCTCAGCAGAGGCAACAACAAGGAGAAGAGCTGAGTTTGGGGGTGGGAGTGGGGCATGAACTAAGAATGAGGCTCATCGAAGCGGTGCCAAGTCTGCAGAGCATCAGAGGAAGAACAAACATGTTGAAAATTAGATGTGAAATGGGTAATTATGCAGTAATGAGATTGAGGACATTACAAAGGACATTGCCATTTAAGCTGCCACGTCTCAACAGAGCAATGACGGGAAAAACCCTCCAGCTTTGCGGTTATAATCAGAGTTGCCATAACAACTTAGTATCTCTTTCCATGGGCTTCTATCTCGAGACTATATTTTTAGCAGTGACTGTGTCAGAGCATGTTTTTATATATAGTAGCTAATTTTTCAAATTACTGATCTTAAAAAACAAAACAATTCCATTTTCATTTTCTCCGGGTGTAAAAGCCTCCGGGATAATTAGGGAAATGAACAGGTGTGAGAGTTCGTTATGAAAAATGCTGTGAAAGTATTGATGTCGTGACATTTGTTTCAACAGAATGCTCTCTGGACCTGTAACACTGTAGCGTTCCTCGTCAAGCAACTTCACATAAATCTCCTCAGTGGGGCTCATAAATATTTAAAAAGGTGTTAGCTCTGTAAGGTGTTTGAGGATTATTTGACAAGTACAGATTTAGGTCATGTAATAGAAATTAGCCGAACAGAATCCTGAGTGTCAGAAATGAATGAATGAATAAACACTGGCTTACCTTGCTTAACAGAAATGCACGCAGCATTCCCGAAGAGAAGCCAGCGGCGGGTAGACTCGAAAGAGCACCATTTGAGGGACTCAGAAGCTGGGGGATGGGGGTTCTGAGCTGCCAGTTTGGTTCCCGGCTTTGCATCAGCGGCTTCGCCCAGCCGGAGGCTCGGCTTTGCAGCACGAAGCACGTCCCAGACGGGTTAGCCCCTTGCTGAACGCCACTTGCGCTGCCCGGAAAGGCTCCTTGTCCTTATAGGGTCCCCGACTTCAGTTCAACACATTATTAACTTGAGAACAAAAAGGTCTCAGAGCGAAGCACTCTTTGCCTGCACTATGAAAGACCCCCAGCCAGGGTGAGTTGTGCCACGAGGATTTATTGGGAATTTTTTGTCTTTCTTGTATTCTATTGCTTCCACGGAGGATGTGAAATTAGCAGATCACAACAGTCACTAGTTAATGAGGAGTTCATGGACACTGGGCAAGGGGTAGTAAAGAGCATGCTCCACCACCCCGGCCAGGTGGCTCATTGGTTAGAGGGTCGTCCCCACACGGTTGTGGCTTGGATCCCCGGTCTGGGAACATGCAGGGATCAACCAGTGGATACAGCAATAAGTGAGAAACAAATAGATGTTTTCTCTCTCTTTCCCTCCTCTTCTCTCTCTCAAAAAAAAAAATAAAAAATAAGAAAAAGAGTATGCTTTATCATCGTTGCCCGTTGGTAAGCTAGGAGAACCAGGTCTGGGTGCGAACACGAGCCTGAGTCCTATGCAGAGGGGCTGGATTTACGTGGGATCGACAGGCCCTGTGGGTTCATCAGTAAGGAAGCCACACTACACACGGGTGTTTCGGGGAGAGAGCTGGTAGCTTCCTGTGCAGGGTAGACGGCAAGCCCTCGAGGGAGGCCTGCCGAGTAAGTGCTCTGGTCATCGGGTGTGAGGCTCCGAACAATGGACTGGGATACCGGATGCAGGAACGGAGGAAGAGCTGAATTAAAGGATGCAAGCCACAAGAAGCAATGTTAGATACATGTTAGCAAGTCCTAGATACACGTATCTAGGGGTGGCCAAAGTAGATTTATAGTTGCGAGTACACAAAACCCAGAGTTTATCCTTGCGATGTTATTTATTAATCATATTATTTCCACACAAACAACTGTAACCCTACTCTGCCTCACCCCTCTATGGATTAGATGGTAAAGGAGAGAGGGGACCATCTTCATCCGGAAAGCTGAGGAACGAGGAAGCCCTCCCGAGCAGACAGATAGTTTTGAGTCCAGAATGAGGCGCGGAGACAAGAAAACGAGGTCAGCTTCACCACCCCATCTTCCTACCCTCCCCGAACTGTGCCCTGCCAGGTTCCAGGCGAGCAGCCCCAGAGAGAGGGACCGGGGGTGGATGAGGCGGCCCACGCGGTACTGCAGGCTGCTGTGCGTTGGGGGAATTGGCTTCTGTGCAATCAATTCTTGTTCTGTTTGCTCTGCTTGCTTTAATTACATGTCTGGCCCTGGAAAACAAACAAGCAATGATAGGGGAGCAGTGAGCCGTGGGACATAGTTCCTGATTCCAGGGACAAGCTGAAAACCACGTTTCGGGGGGCATCCTCTGAACGCTGGCCTGACGCCGCAGAGCTGGTGCACCTTAACTTCTTTGCTGAGGTGCCAGGAAAGTAACGTGTTTTCAGAACTCACGGATTCAGGGCCACACAGATTCACACTATCTGACATGAAGGCACAAAAGCAGGGTGTTGTCCTGACTGTTGCTAGTTTGCTTGGTGCCTGTGGGTGAGCCTGGGCCTCAGTCTTCCCCTCTGTGAAATGGGAGGGGAGGCTCGTCTCAAGTTCTCACTGCATCAGAATGACTTGCAGAGCTCCATAGCTGTGCCCGCGGCCCATCCTACCTTGCAGGAGGTTCCTTCAGGTCTTGGCCCAGTGCCTGCATGCTTTGCAAGCTCTGACATCTTTGATGGGGGTGGTGCAGGCTGTGACTCTGGCCTGGGTGGTCTCTGAGGCTGCTTCTGGGTGCCAGGACACCAGTGGACCCCCTCCTTGTGCTTCACACAGCTAGCTGCGACTTCTCGGCGGGTCGCTTGCTGCTGGAGGCATGTTCCGTTTTGCCTCTGAAGCCCCGAGCTGGCCTGTTTTGTCGTCTGGAGTGCCTGGCTTAGGATAAAAGTTCTGTGTGAGTGGCCTCTGGGGACACACCGTGGAGGAGGGGAGCACATATCCAAAGGGGTCACGGAGCAGCCCAGCCCAGCCTGCTGGGAGGGCGGTTGAGGAGGGCAAGGGGCCTGCTTTCTGTTTCACTCTGGAGACCTCCACTAGCTCTGGTCCTGGAATGTCCTGGGGACCTGGTCCAAGGCCTTTTGGTGCGGAGGTGAGGTGGGGCCCTGCCTGGGCCTGATCTTCCTCTTCTCATCATGGCCATTCTGCTTTGTCTGCAGCCAGGGAGACTGGAAGAGACCTGCTCCCAAAGGATGGCCTGGCTTGGTGGCCTGTTGGGGTGGAGGGAGCAAAGGAAAAAAAAGAGGTGACTGGTGGGGGAGGCTTGAGACAGAGGAGGGCCCCTGTGCTGGTCCGCACCCTGCCTTCCCACTGTGTGGGCTCAGAAACGTGACACCAGGAAAAGGGGGGCCTTGCCGGGGAGCCCAGATTCAGCTCCCTGGTATCCTGGAATGGCAGGGCCCATAGGGCCTGGGGAGGTGACAGTTTGTTCAGAAAGGAGGGTCAGTCTGTCCCTTGGGAGGTAGAACGGTCCTCCAAAGGCATCGCTACCTGAATCTTGGGGCCCTGCGAGTACACTGGTTTCACAGCACGCTGGGCTTTGGACAGTAGGTGTGGTTGGGTTAGCACCCTCAGAGAGGGGACTGTCTTGCATCGTCTGGGCCCATCCAAGTGCAGGAGCCCATCCAAGTAGAGACCTCGCTCCAGTGCCAGGAGGAGACTTGCCGCAGAGACAGACGTCAGAGAGAGCGCAAGCCACGGAGGGAGTCGGTGGACCAGCACCGGCTCCGGGGTGTGAGCCCACAGGCCAGGACCAAAGAGGCCACTAGGCAGTCCTCACAGAAAGCAAGGGAAAGAGTGTGGGTAGCCAGCAGGAGAAAACCAACAGGGCGGGGCTGACAGCCAGCACATCCTGGGACCTCAGGGACGCCACCTGGGGAACTGGCTTCAACCCCCACCCGCCATGAGCCTGGAAGGGTCCCCCCCCAGTGGCTCCGCTGGAGAACGCGGTCTG
This sequence comes from Tonatia bakeri, assembly GCA_004024845.1. Taxonomy (NCBI): domain Eukaryota; kingdom Metazoa; phylum Chordata; class Mammalia; order Chiroptera; family Phyllostomidae; genus Tonatia; species Tonatia bakeri. Next base: position 26,245 of record PVIA01010416.1, read on the forward strand.
CCGGTGCTGATTTTGGCTGATGGCACCTGCTTAGACCTCTAACCTGCAGCAGAGCCACAAGGCAATAAATACCTATTGTTTTAAACCATGAGACTCGTGGTCCTCTGTTACAGCAGCAACAGAGAACCAATGCAGAAAGCAAAGAAAAAGAACATGAAGACCAACGGAGGCCAGCACCCCCAACACCCAGCCTGAAGGACCAGTGCAAAGATGTCCCAGGGAAGCAGGCACCCTCTCAGAAGGCAGTGAGCTCCCTTTCTGCCTGACATGCACGGCTCTGGGCGGGAGAGGCTCTGTGGATGAACCCGTCACCGGTGACTGCCCAGGCCAGCCGAGGACAATTCCACTTTTTCACTTTTCAGTTCCCCAGGGTCACCGTCTTGTATGGGAGCGGGGACCCTGCAGAGTCACTAGACCTTGGCCCGGTGGATACTTTGTTCCTCTGAATCCTGGTGACTGGGTGACTCAGGAATTCCATCACAGTGCCTGCAACAGGATCAAGGTCAAGTTGAGTGGAAGATTGTAGACCAGTGGGAAATGCATGTCTGGTCTAGGTTTCCAGCTTCACTTTGCTTAAGGACCTGTGTGAATCCTTTCTCTGGTCGTGGTTCTGCAAACCATAAAACGAAAGGGCAGGACACATTTTCTTCCAGAGGGGAATTCCTCTGCATCTCTGGGGAAGCAGCGCCCAGCAGGGCAGCTCAAATGTGTGGGTGCCAGTCAGGGAAAAGTTTGGAGACAGTTACTAGGATGGAGATGGCTCCAATACCTGCCTCTCAGGGTCAGCCGCTGCGGAGTTGGCGCAGTTGGTGGGGAAAGGGAGCGAAGAAGGAAGGGCGGGGCCGGCCCCCCTGCACCCGCCCTGAGGCTGGCGGGCCCCTGCCCGGCCTTGGCCCAGCCCAGCCCAGCCGGCCGGTCACACGCGCCGCGCGGCCAGCCTGCCGCCTCCAGCGCCTTGTGCGCCGCGCTGCAGTGTCCAAGCCCACCTCCCGCCCGCTGCTCCCGGCCACAGGGGCCCTGCCTAGGGCGCGGGGCAGAGTGGGTATGGCCCGCCGGGGGGCCACCGCACTGGTGCTGGCCCTGGTGATCCTGGAGGTGGCGTTAGTGGGGGTGAAGGCTCAGGAAGCAGCCCTAGAGAACCCCGACTACTACGTGCAGGAGATCTGGAGCCAGGAGCACTACTATGCGCGCCCGGAGCCGGAGCCCGAGTCCTTCTCGCCTCCGCCGCCGCCGCCCGCGGTGGCGGGGGCGGGGGAGGGGGCGCGGGAGCTGCTCCCGCCCGCACCCAGGCCGCCCAAAAAGGTGACCAAGCCCAAGAAAGCTTCTAAGAGGGACAAGTTGGTTCCAGAGACGCCTCCACCAGGTAAGTAACTTTCTGCGCTGGGGCGGTCCGAGGGGACGTCCGTGGCCGTGAACCTCTCTTAGCGCGGCCAGCTGAGTCCGGGGGATTGGCTGGCTTCCTTGTCTGTGTATCTAGGACGGGAGACCCCCAGGACCCTCCTCATCGCGGCCCTGCCCCCGCCTTTCTAGAGAGTGTCCTGCACACCCCGCTGGCCCCTCGGAGCTCCCCAGGACTTAAGCCTGACTGGCACCCCCTCAGGCAGAGACAGAGCTGTGCAGCTGGGACTCTGCCTGGGAGCTGGGCACCTCTTGTGCCAAGTTTGAACCATGCCGAGCAAAGGATCCCCCTGCCAGACACTCTTCCTCCTCTGCCTGGTTTTCAGTTTCGGGTTTGGGGATGTGAAGGGTTGGTGTGTTCTGGCCCAGTGGCCTTCTGGAGACAGCTCAGCAGTAGGCCTTGACCCAACCAGGGTCCCCTCAGCCACCTCCCCATCTCCTGCTTTCTTGGGGTACCTTAAGCCTCTACCCACTTAGGGAGTCTACTGGGGAGCCTTGGGCTGCAGCTGGACCCTGGTGCCCCCCAGTGTAGAGGGCAAGCTGAGGACACTGGGAAAGGCCCGCTGCCCGGGCAGCCTGGGGTGCCGTGTGTTCCACCCATCTCTCCACCCTCCTGGAACCCACCCGACGTTTCTGCCGGCCCTGTCTCGGGGAAGTGACTTCCATTCTGTTTCCCACATGCCCTGTGAAGGGGACTCTGTCTCAGTTGGTCCAAACGTTCTTTGCTCTGATTGCAAAGAGCTTCTGTCCTAGTGTTTCAGGATTGCGGAGTGGTGTGGTGATGACCTCCCCCAAAAGGAGACCGTGCCTGTGGCACCTTACGCAGCTCCTCGCGTGGGAGGAATGGCCATTGTTTGGTTAAATCATCTACAAAAGTCTGCAGTGAGGCAGCGGGGAGGGGTGCAGCTGGGGGTGGGATGTTTCAGTTTTAGGCAGCTCTGTGCATCCACAGGCAGTTCTGTGAGCTGTGCAACCCTGAACAGAGCCATCCGGAACTCCCAATATTTTCTGCAGAATTCTAAAAATTAAGGATCGGAAATGCCACAGTGGACTAGGACTGGGCAGATAGTTCGTGTCCACAGAACACCTGCCGTGGCTCCATCAGGAGCTGCATGTGTCACTGTCTCCTCTGACCCTTCTGTGGCCCAGGGGACGGGCACTCCGTCGTCGTTGTTAGGGAGGAGAAGTGCAGGCACTGACCGTGTGGTAACTTGCTCAGGGTCACTTGCTCGCTTGGGAGATTTGAAAGCCCTTCTCTTGTGGTTTTCAACTCAAGGCCTTTTTTTGTTGTTGTTTGGTGGTCTAAATCAAATTTGCACGTGTTTTTATTTATTTATATTTAGAGAGAGGGGAAGGGAGGGATTGAGGAGGGAGAGGAACATCGATGTGTGAGAGATACATTAATTGGTTGCCTCTTGCATGTCCCCAACCGGCATCCTGGCCCACAACCCAGGCATGTGCCCTGTCTGGGAGTTGAACCGATGACCTTCTGGTTCACAGGCTGGTGTTCAATCCGCTGGGCCACACCAGCCAGGGTTTGTGTCTTTTTTTGAGTATTTTATTTTAGCAGAAGACATGGGGACTAGGTACTGGTATTTACTGGGGATGGCGGGGGTGGAGGAAGAAGCCCCAGACTGAGGGTCCAAGGACAGCACTTAACACCCGGGCCTGGGGTGGGGCCCTCAGCTTCGCAGACCTCTCAGCCTCTTGGTCTGCAAGTAGGAAGACCGGGCCTGCTACCTCACTGTACTTCGTTAATTGTTCCAGAAGCTTTTCGGCAAAACCTTCCCATGTGCCAAGGTATGGCTGTGCTAGTCCTTCTGTGAGCCATCTGTGTACTCCACAGGTCTTTACCAAGAACCTGCTCAGTGTGGGTGCCAGGTGAGGCCCTGGGGGTAGAAAGCAAGCAGGCTCTGCCCCCGCCCTCCTGGAACACAAGTTGGGGCACTGAGACAGTAATGGCAGGTGCGCTAAGAGCTGGGTCGCCGATCCCCAAACTGACAACAGGTCTTTGGGAATTCCAGACTCGGCTCAGAGATTGAGGTCAGGGCCTCCAGTGAGGGCAGCCTCCAGGCCCCCTGTGTTTCCAGTGGGCTGTGTGGGGCTCGTGAAAGCACCCCCAACTATGCCAAGCAAAGTGTGACACGTATCACAGGCTGTCAGCTTCTATCCTTTGTGGGGGGTGTGCTTGGCCAGTGCAATCCTTCACCCTGGACACCCAGTGGGAGAGACTGGTTTGGGAATGACCTTGACTGCGGGAGTCGGTGACAGCTCTGTGCAGTGCAACTGTGGTGAGAGAACTCACTTTCTTCCCACTTTACATGGTGGCTTGATGCACGTGCTGTTCGAGGTGTAAGAGACACACTCACCTCTGCATCGGACCGTTTCAGAAGCCGGTGTCATAATGTCTCAGGAAGGCATTTATTTATAGAAGAAGAAGACACAATGGGGTGTTCAGAGTGAATGAACCTCAGCTCCCGGCTCCATGCTACATGTCAGGCACTATCGAGGCATCGAGGCACCGAAGCAGGCGTGAGAGGTTAGACTCAGAGGTGAATAAGAATGCAAGAACACGTATAACTTATTTAAAAGTCTATCATGTGCTTTGTCTTTGCAGATGATGTTTTCCAGAGAGCCCTTGTCTTTTTTTTCTTTAAGATTTTATTTACTTATTTTTAGAGAGATGGGAAGGGAGGGAAAAGATAGGGAAAGAAACATTGATCGGTTGCCTCTTGCATGCCCCCAACTGGGGACCTGGCCTGCAACCCAGGCACGTCCCCTGACCAGGAATCAAACCTGGGACCTTCCAGTTTGCAAGATGATACCCAGCCCGCTGAACCACACCAGTCGGGGTGGGGTCGTCCTTGTCTCTCATGAAGGTTGGGCTCAAGGGAAGATGGAAGGCAAATGATCTGAGTGTCAGGGGGTTCCACCTTCATTTCGCAGGAGGGTTGACCTAAGGAGCCAGGGGCCTGGGGAGTTGATTGCGGGGTAAGCTTCGGCTGCTCTCTCACACCGCTGCAGAGGTCTGCATGGGCGTTAGCACAGGCGTGGGTCAGCTGAATCCTTTCGCTAGTGTTGCCCAGGACTGCATTGGAAATGCATTGCATTCTCCCAGGAGTGGCTGGTGGACTACCGGAGAAGTAGCGCCGTGATATCCCGAGTAGACTTGAATCTTTAAAAACTCCTGTCTTTATTTTGAAATAATTATAGACTCACAGGAAATTGTGGAAACAGCACAGTGAGGTCCTGTGTGCCTGTCACCCAGCTGCCCTCCATGACAATGCTTGAGCACAGGGCTTCTCCACCTGGGCAGCAGTGACATTTTGGGCTGTGGGTGCGCGCTGAGGGGCTGTCCCATGCATTGTAGGATGTTAGCAGCATGCCTGTCCTGGACCTGCTAGATGCCAGCAGTACACCCCACCCCCCAGTTGTGACAATGTCTGCAGACAGAAGTCCCCAGCGGGTTGAGAATCACTGATCCATACAGTATCAAAACCAGGAAGTTGACATGGCTTCGATACTATTAACTAGATCACATACCCCATATTCCACCAGTTTTTACCCATACTTGTGTGTGTGCACGTGCGTGCAAGTGTTAGTGTGGTTCTCAGCAGTCTTACTACACATACAGATGTGTGGGACCCCCCACCTCCATCAGGACCCAGAGCTGTGCGATCCTTTTCTGAGGCCGAGTGGGACTCTGGGTCACACGGCTTCTCAGGTCCTCATGGTGAACATCACTCATCCCAGAGTTTTAGAACTTGCAGGGAACCAAGAGGTCACTGAACCTGTTCTCTGTGAGATTCCAGCAGCAGTTCCCTCGGTTTCTGCTGATACCCTTCTCCGGATGGGCTCTGCTCACATCCGGGGACAGTACTGATGGCCAGAATGTCGTTCCTTGTAGGGGCCCGACTTCCCGCTTCTCTCTGATTCTACGTAGCCAGCTCTTTCTAGCAGAACCCGATATTTTCTAGATGCCCGGGGCTGGAATGCTCTGGGACCCAGTGAGTGAGGCTTGGGTCTTCACTTTTCATCAGCCCAGGGCGAACAGTAGAAAAGGGACCACATTTAGGGTGTGCCAGTGGGCTTGGGGTGTACTTACTTTGCATGCCATCCCCAAGCTGGGGACCTGGGTTTGCGGCCATACTGTTTTTAGAGAATAAAATAGAATGGAGAAGCAAATCATGGCTGCAGAACTCACCATTTCTTTCCCAAGTGGCAGGAGAAACAAGTTAATAAACAAGCCCCTGAAGAGGCGATTTGAAGAATTTTTTTTTGCCCCTCCTCCCTTGTGCCTTGAGTCAGAAGTAGACTAAGTTATGCAGCCTTTACCTTTTGGGTTTCTACCTGTCTGTTGCCCTCCTCAAGGATGGGGAGAGTGGCTAATGCACTCGTTTGAATATACGCATGTCTGCATCTCCTCTAGTCCTGGTCCGAGTTCCCAGCAGTGGAATTTGCGGAGCGGGCAGCCAGCCACATCTGGTTGGACGTCTGTGCCCAGAATCTGCGAGTTTGCATTTTGTACTGTGTTGTGCCCCAGCCCTCAGGGCACTCACCGAAGACTTGTTATTTGAGCATGCTCAGTTGTAAACAAAGCCCTTTCTGTGTGCGCCCCGAGCCAGTTTCTGGAAAGAGCTTCCCTCCACAGCCTTGCTCTGCTCTCTCAGGGTGTCCTGCTTCTCCGGGCCTCCGGATGGACACCTCTCTCTCCGGGCTGAGGGGCGGGAGGGTGTGCCGGTGAGCATTTCCGTGTGTATTCTAACAGTGTTCTCAGCGCACGTAAACAAGGAACAAGAAATCTCTATATTACGATACTAGATGCTCACTTGAAGAAAATCCAAAGTGTTTTGTCCAGATAAACACCCTACAACATTCTGAGCAAAAGGATGTTTTATTAAAAAGGTTATTTCATGTACATCAGCAAATAGCTTTCAAGAGAACACCTCTCTTTCCAAAATGTTCTCCAAAGTCAACTGTTCATGCTGGCAGATGCCCCTGCCTGTGCCTGAGGCTCTGGAAGCCAGGCTGGGTGGCTAATGGAGGGGGGACGCTCGGTGTTTGGGAAAGCTGGATTGGAGACTGCAGTTCTTAGAAATAGTTTCCTATGCACTTCGAGCATCCATGGCTGCCAGATCTCACTGTGGACGATGCCTTCAGTGCCTGGACAACAGCAGCCTGGGCCCTGGGGCTTGCATTTTTGAGGTGAGGTCTTTGCTACACGTCTGCAGGGGCCAGGGAGCCCCACTCCCAGGCTTGGAGTTTCCAGCAATGGCTCTGCCCTCGGTGACCTTCAGATCCTTGCCACTAGAGCTTCCCCTCTGGGATCATGAAACCCATGAAACCGGGGTGTCTTTGGATGACCTCCCGAAGGGCTGGTGTCTGTCATTGGCTGGCATCCAGTCCACTGCTCATCTGGAAACCTGTCTGGGCCCCAGGGACCTAGGATGGCTGCAGTGTTACCAAACACCTTCGAATGTTAATTGAGACTTGAATGCCACAAGTGTTTGTGGGCTAGTCAATCTGCACATGGCAGGTGCAGGAGTTTGGCACAGTTTGTTCGGGATTCAGAGAGAGCTGGGATCAGATTTGGCTCTGCCACCTCCAGGCACGTGTGACTTCTCCAAGCCTCGGACTACTCACTGGGACACGGGAATGGTAATGGGCCAGACCTCCTCGTGTGAGTTTAGCTGAGGCACCATGCAGCTGCCCAGCTTTTGGAGGGACAGTTCACGGGCACTTTCTGTTCAGTTCCCCAGAGTCCCAGAGGGTCCTGCTCGACACACAGCCTGGGTCATTGGCATTTCTTCCTCTGCGTTCCTGTCCCTTCCCTTCTTCATGAAGTCACCTCCCACAGACACTCCTGGACCAAGGCCTTGCCTCCAGGCAGAACCCAAACTGAGATGGGCACAAACCAACTGTGCTCCACACGGTCCCCGGCACACCCCGGCTGCTGCTATTATGGCTGTGACTCTTTCTTTAAAGAGTTCCTTACTTGGTTGTGAGTTAGGAAGGTTGCTATGGCTGCATAGAGGCTGGGAGTGACTGTCGCTCATGTCCTGGGACCCTGGATGGAGACCAAGTCTTCTGCACGAAAGCTGGCCCTCAGCCCTGGCTGGTATAGCTCAGTGGATTGAGCGCAGGCTGCGAACCAAAGCATCACAGGTTCGATTCCCAGTCAGGGCACATGCCTGGGTTGCAGGCCACAGCCCCCAGCAACCACACATTGATGTTTCTCTCTCTCTCTCTCTTTCTCCCTCCCTTCCCTCTCTTAAAACAAGCAAACAAATAAATTTTTTTAAAAAAGCTGGCCCAGAGGAGGGCAGAGGCTGATGGGGAAGACACAGGTGAAGAAGGTAGGGAGGACTTTTGACTGATTGGTGGTTTATTGGTTGGTTGACTGGTTGACTGGTTGGTTGACTGGTTGGTTGACTGGTTGGTTGATTGGTTGGTTGGTTGACTGGTTGGTTGATTGATTGGCTGGTTGACTGGTTGGTTGGTTGATTGATTGGCTGGTTGACTTGTTGGTTGGTTGGTTGAGTTGGTCTAGCCCTGGGGAAAGGCTTAGAAAATTGCACTGGTCCCTTCATCTCTACCCCAGGCCCCAGACTATCCATGGCACTGAGTAGCAGAAGTGAGTGCCTCCTTCAGCCACTTAGCCTCCTTTCAGAATTTACCTGGTCCCTGGGCAACCTGTTTCTGAGGGAGCTGGACAGTCTGAGAAGGGGATAAGGGGACAGGCTGTTCCCTCCCCACACTGTGGCCCTTTGGCTGACACCTAGTGGAGCACACGTGTGTAGCCACTATTGTGTGGGGTTTTCACGTCCACCTGCAGAGACCTGCAGGCTCTCCTGGGCAAGGCTCTCTGCAGGTGTGTGTGGGTGGCGGTGCTTTAGAAAGCTGTTATTATTGTCTGTCTCGATGCCCCGAGGTTGCATTTCTGGGGTGCTCCTGAGAACCCCTTTGTGTGGGGCAAGGCCTCCCTCCTATGTGGGAGCTCAGGGCCCTGGGCTGGGCCCTTCACAGGCGGGAGTGCAGAGGCTGTCCGGCTGGAATTTCCTGGGGAAAATGAAAATATGCAGCAAAGAATTTTTCAATTTCTGGGGTTTGCTACTGTAAGCTCCTTGTATAGAGAGGGGAAAAATTGTTTCCTATCAATCAAGAAGCATTCTATTTATCACCGCAGACCAAAATAGAACCTGGGGCCCACATGGGCAATTCCGTTTTGCTACTTTTAAGGAATTCAGTTCTGTCATGCAGCCCAGATGGAGATGTTGATTTAATTCTGGCTCCTTCTCTGTGTGCTATTTCCACTTTACTCTCTTCTTTCATCTGGACAGACCATATGTTGCCTTTCTTGCTCTAAGCGAGGAAGGGGCTGGGAAGGACCTAGATGGGGAGTCAGGCTCCAGCTGTGCCTGGCTCTGTCAGCGACCTTGGGTGGGTCTCTTCCGCATCTGAGCCTCAGTGTCTCTGCCTGTAAAACAACATTCGGAGTGAGCTTCCCACCCTCAGTGGGCACTTACCAAGATCGAACATTACAATCTACGGGAAGATGCCTGGCAAATTATGAAGCACCCTACACAGGTCGGCTGATGTTTCTCAGCAGCTGGAACGGTGCTCTGGGGTGTGAGAGGCCCCACAGCAGTATCGCTGGTGAAAGGACGCAAGCCGTCTTCTAGTCACTGCGCTCGGGCCCTGCTGCGTGTCCTTATTTTCCTGATGTGGGAATGGGGCACGCAGGGGTGGAGCGGGTCCCCGAGGATGCACTGTGGTCAGTGCAGCAGCACCCCCAGAACAGACCCTTAGGCCTGTGCAGCACCTGGAGCTTCGGAAGGTGGCTGGGCCCTGCCTGGTGTCTCTGCCCCTTGGCCACAACCTTCAGAGCTCCTGTCCCCCCACACCCCACATGGTGGTCCCCCAGGGGGATCGACCTGTCAGGGCTGTAGCACATGTATGCACATCTGGACCTTTCTTGGATCCCCACGCTGATCAGAGATGTTTTAGGCATGGGCGTGGATTGGGGTGCAGGAGGGGAGGCTGCAGAGAGGTGGCCCTGGCAGAGGGAAGTCACTCGGCCAACGGCCAGCTTCTGGGGAGGGTTGGGATGATGGCGCATCCTTTCCCAGAACATCAGCCTCTCCTCACGTGTTTGGTAAAACTGTTCCACCCTTAAAGTCTTATCTTTCTGCCAAGTCAGAATCCACATTCGCTGAAGTTATGGCCCTGGTTTCGGCCAATGGCCAAGGGCTCACAGACCCTTGGTCAGACTCTTTCAGAAGAAGCCACCTTCAGAGGCCACTGCCTGTGACACTTCTACCCACAGAAATGTCACAAACCCCCAGGTGGCATTGGGCTGATGTCAGACGCACCCAGCTGGACAGCTTCTCCCCGCTGGCCCTCTGGATGTTTGCCTCATTGATGACCTTGGCCTGAGGGGAATGCTTAATTTTGCGACTTCTTAGCTTCCATGAAAAATGAGAGACCCTTCCAGCGAGTGTCACCCACGAATACGATGGAGGAAGAGGGCCCTTACCTGGGCCCAATGTGCCCTTTGAAGGTTTTGAAGATTTAAGTTTTTTTCAATAATTATTTCTTCTTTTCGTGATTGTGGAACAATCAGAAATTATTTCATTAATTGGCACAATCAAGTTTTAGTATTTTAACTTGATTTATAAAGTCCAGACTAAGTATTGTTCGCCACAAATCTGCCCCTCCTCTTGTTTTTAACTGTTTGGTTATTGAGTGACTTCCTTCCTTCCTTCCTTCCTTCCTTCCTTCCTTCCTTCCTTCCTTCCTTCCTTCCTTCCTTCCTTCCTTCCCTCCCTTGTCAAGCCAGTTCTCTGCCAGATTCTGAAAACAGAGCAGTGAGCACAGCCAGACACAGTTCCCCCTATGAGCAGGCTGCTATGTATGGCGCATGTGTGGTGGTACCACACAGCACAGGTGCACAGAGCCATGGTGGGCCTGCTGGCACCCCACCTGGGCCCTCTCTCCTGCAGGTGCCCCCTCCTGCCACACCCGGGGTTCTGGCTGCGACGGCTCACAGCTGCCTCCATCTCTGGAACGTTGTCCCTGGAAGGTGACAGCTCCCACTCCCCAGTGGGTCGGTCTGTGGCCAGAGCTACCAAGTGGTAGAAAAGCAGCCCCTTGTCCCCAGTGGGGGATGGGGGGCCCTGCAGTGGGCTGGTCCTGCTCCAGAGCTCCCCCAGGGGATCAGTCCAAGTCGGAGGTCAGCTGACAATACAGCCTTTTGAGCTTCTTCTTCCACCCCACTCTGCTCCCTCCTCCCCTTGCCCCTGGGAGCCCTCCCTCAGTGGCCACCTGCACCCAATCCCCTGCATCAGCCTTTGCTTAGGGGCCTCTGGACCTAAGGCAGGTGCTGTGGGAGCGTCAGAGGAGGCATAGACTCAGGAGGGGAGTGCAGGAAAGCCTCCTCCGGCTAGGAGTTCAAGCCGATTGGCAGGCTCAGCAGGAGTTAACTAGATGGAGGTGAGGGAAGGGCACTAGGAGGAGGAAGAGCATGTACCGAGACCTGGGGGAGGGAACACCACTGAAGGCTGAGGGGAGGCCTGTGGTCCCGGAGCAGAGGGAGAGGGAGCAGGTGCGGGAGGAAGCTGGGGGGACCCGTGAGGAGTCCCACCCCCAGCTCCCAGGTACCCAGCGGACCAGGGCCAGGGAGGGGGTGGGTGGGAAATGCTAGCCTGGAGATCGGAAGCCCGAGTTCCAGCTCCATGTTATCATCACTCTCTGGGTCCCAGGGAGGGTCCGAGGTACAACCACAGGCCATTTGCAGTGTCAGAATAGGGACGACCCACAGGTGTACGTGGTTGGTAAGGGTGGGTTTATTTCCCTGGGTCCTCACCAGACCACGCTGCCTCTCCTTTAACCAGGAGTGCTTCAGCATCCCAGGCACCTCGATGGGGGCAGGGGACTCAGAGGTGGGGACGGCTGCTCTGGGGAAGACGGCTGAGTCCTCACCGTCCTGGGACGACTGTAACATGTGTGGAACAAAGGCATCCCTCTCTTTCTTTTTTAGGTAAAAATAGCAACAGAAAAGGCGTGAGAGGCAAGAGCTCTGAGAGGGCTGCCAACGATGATCACAGCGTCCCCATGGCCCACGATGAAGTCAGAGAGGGTAAGTGAGGCCCCGTGGAGAGCCGCGCCCGGTCCCGGGCCGCCACCCACTGTCCAGCGCACTGCAGATTCCCACGTGGGGCTGCCTGGTGTGGGGGTGAGAGCCTTCTCAGCCGCTCTGTCTTCTGCAGCGCACAGTAACTCTCAGCCAGATTTTCCCATCATCTCTGAATGTTGCAGAGCTCCTGGGTCCCTTCTCCTCCGCCCCCACCCTGTCTCCCCAAAGGCACGATCGTTTCCTTTCTCGTGGGGCCTCATGGCTGCCCCAGCCTCCGCTGTGCGTGCGCGCTTGTCTCCCCACCAGCCCGGCCCAGTGGCCTCCGGGGCCGGAGAGCAAGTCTGCTTCTCCCACAGCGGGCTGCCAGTCTCGGCGTCTTACCGCCGTGTGAAAATGCTGGTCTTTCAGTTACTTATCTGCCTGAGGACAGTCGAAGCCGTTAGTTCTAGACTCAAGGGCAAACTCTGGCCCACGGGTGCTAGCCATTACTATTGTTAACTATTACCATTACTAATATTTATCTCTATTACTCAGTGGTTTTCAAAGGGGGAGCCGCAAGAATTTTTAAAACAGGCAATGCCTGACTCAGGGGCACTGATCTCTTTTCCTTTAGATGGTCAAATAAAAAAAAAAGACAACAGCCCACACGACAGTAGCCATCCTGGTGTGAATGCCCTGTCCTGATCCCTAAATGTGCAGGTCATATAATAGAGTTTCGTCTTATTGGTCATGTCACATCATCAGGTTGTGTCTGATTGGTTAATTCTTATATATACAAGTATAGGCACCTGATGTTTAAAAAAGTCACTTTGGGGCAAAAAGGTAGGTAATTATTATTATACCTATTTTGGGGGTCAAATCAGCAAAAATAGAATCTATTTGATGGTGCGTGGCAGGATTTTAGGAATTAGTTTCTGCGTGCCACGGCATGAAAGCTGGTAGAAACCGCCGCTCTGAATCGTGGGATCTAGGACCCACTTCCGCTCATGATAGGAACAGTAACCGTGTATTTTGCATATACACTCTGGGTAGTTGCCTGGCACCGGGCCTCCTACTTTGACACCTCCCACTGCTCCTCTGAGTATTGTGGATATTGTTACTGTCATTGCTGTCACTTCATCATCTGTATTTTACAGATGGGAGAATGCACCTCGGTGCCAAGAGTCACTTGCTTCGGTGATGCCGCTCGTAAGTGGCAAAACAGGGAATCAATCCCAAGATGTTTTGATTCTAGACTTTCTCCTTAGCAGTACCGCTGCTTAAAAGAAAAAGAGCAGTTTGCAAATGTGCATTTACAGAAGCAGGACGCTTCCGGCTGCCACGTGAGCCCGTAAGCTGTGTAACAGAGTTCACAGTCCCCAGGGGAATCACACGTCCCCGTAGGCACAGGGTGATGAACGATTCGGGGCTGCGTTTCTGACCAAGAACTCGCCGTCCAAGCAGTCCTACCCAGGACTGAGAGTGCCTCGTAAAACAGAAGAGGGAGTTCAGCAAAAGTGAACCCCTGCCGTCAGTCAGCAAACGAGAATGACTGTCTGTGTCCAAGTGGGCAGACGTGTCCTGTGTGCGTGGTGTCCTGTGCACATGGTGTCCTGTGCCGGGGCCACCGAGAGGACCCACATGTCAGGAGGGAGTGCTGAGGGCCCCTGAGATGCTGGGGCTGCATCGCTGTATCTCTACACGGGTGGTCGTAGGACCCCTCACCGAGAGTGGGCCTTGGTGTAGCTTTCTGTCCCCTTGTCCCAGCAGGCTGATAGAACACCAGCTGTTCTTCAGGATCTCAAACGCTAAAGCAGCCTTCAGTGATTTCTCTGGGCTCCTGCTGCCATCAGCTCTGGGCCTGAGAGTTCTTCTCTATCTTATTCATTCTTAAGTGCATTTAAACATATTTAAAAATATTTTGTCCAAATTCTTTTAAGTGGCTTTGGTGGAAGAGTTGGATTGAATTATCTTATAGTTCATCATCACCAGAATTAGAAGTTGTTGGAGCTTTCGGAGGCATTTTCAGAAAGATGTGTCAAGGCCCATTTCTCTACACGTAGGAGCACATACACGCAGGCACAGGAGGGTCTGAACTGGCCTCCAGTTCTGCCACAAGGACTCTTCCCCACCCCCACACGGGCCCACTCAAGATTGCTTCCCTGACCTTGACCTCTGAGCTCTGGCCAAATGGGCTGGGATCACTGGTCTCAAAGGCGGCCGTTATGGCTTGGATTCACTGAGTGTCCTAGAAGAGATTTTGAAAAGAGGGAAACCTCTTTACGTTGCTCTTCTGGGAAACCAGAATTGGGGACAACCCTGGAGGGAAGGGAGGCTGTGGAGGTCCCTGACATGAACATGTGGAGGGAAGAGAGATGATGGCTGTGGAGGTGCTGTTCACAGGGCAGGGGGGAGAGCGGTGAGGAATGCCGGCCTGGGGTCAGGCGGGGTGCCTGCAGGGTGGTGCGGGGTGGCACGGGGCCCAGGGTGGGTGGCACAGGGCCCAGGTTGCACAGCGGGGTCCTCTCGGGAGCCTGTGTTCCCTCTCCTCTGTGTCTCCTAGGCTGCACCAGGGGGCCTTGCTGGAGATGCAGCAGAACGAAGGGGTTGGGGTGGCGGGTGGAACCGATGTCACTTACATTATGTGCAAGGTGGCATTTTATTCAGAGACAGGTGGAACAGATGTGACCTGCATCTGTCCAGTGTGGCAGATGGAGCAGACATCACCTGCATGTGTCCAAAGTGGCAGGCAGAGCAGATGTGATTTGCTCTGTTTTCAAGGTGGTGGGAGGTACAGATACTAACCACACTGTGCTCTGTGAGTGGGTGGCCTCGGAGGGTAGTGTCAGAGGTGGACATCACCCCTGGGGAGCTTTCCCTTTGAGGGAGAGGCTGTGTCCCCGACTGGCTTTATGATCAAGGTGCGATGTCAGCTGTGCCGGAACCAAAACAGTAACACATCTCGGACGTTGTTCTGCAATGGTGCACTTGGCCGAATCGTTGGTCTAGGCCTTCACCTCTCCCTGGGTGCACCCTTTGCCGTGCAGCTTCTCCATTCCCTTCACAGAAGGGGAATGCCCTTGACTTTGGGCTGGTCCATGTTCCTTGTTGAGGCCAGTAGATTGAGACAGAGTGACGAGGTGAAGTGACATGATGCCCTCTGAGCCAAGGGTGTAAGAGGCTTTGCTTATTACCAGTAGCTCCCTGTGCCTCTGCCCTTTCTATGAAAAGGACGTGTGCACTGGGCAACCTGGCCAAAGAGGCTGCGAGATGAGTGGGGCAGACAGGCCCCAGGCTGTAGCCTGGGGTCTCTGGCTGAGCCCAGCCGGTCTGTAGACCCCTAAGAAGTACTAGCTCATTGTGTGCCGCTAAGAATCTGTGCTTGTTGGTTATGCAGCAATAGCTGACTAATATAATGAGGATAAAGAAGATCCTAATTTTTTAAAAAGGCTACTTAGCATTTCATTAAAGGCGTGTTCTGGAATGTATCTAACTGCCTGGTGATGGCATTTATGTTGCTCCCAGTATTTTGCCGCTATAAACGGTATTGCAGTGAAATGACCCCATGCCCGTGTTGCTGGCTGTGGGTTGATTGCACAGTGATTCCCCACTTGGCATTCACACCCACTGTGATCTGACTCCTCTCTGGCCTCTGCCTCCCTTCCCCCCAGCCACGCAGAGGCTTGTTTCTCACGTGCCCTGTGCTGAAGACGTGGCTCACGTGTCTCCTCCACAGGGAACGGAGCAGGCGTCTCAATTGGTGATGCGGAGAACAGCTTTGGGTCTCACTCTGCCCTCCAAGGCTGTGAGACTCTGGGCAAGCTACTACTTCTCTATGCCTCAGTTTCCTTCTCTAGAAAGTGGGGATAATAGCCCTTTCCAGGGTTCTTGTGAAGACCAAATAATGTCTGTGGAGTGTAGCACACACAACTTACAGCCAGCCCTCAGCAGGCATCGGCCATGATATTTGTTTGCTCTGTGGGGACTTTTTTGTGCCTTAGTTAGAGGAGTTGGCAGACATTTTTAAAGGATCAGATCATAAATAGTACATGTCTTAATGGCCAAGAAGCAAAAATCAAGGCTATTAAGTAGGTATTTGAATAACTATTTAAACTGCAACCATTAAAATATTATAAAAACCATTCTTAAATCGTGAGTCATACAAACACAGATGGTGGCCTGGACTTGGCCCTCACATGGGCTGTGGCTGGTGAATTCCTGCCTGAGAACTTCAGGGTTCTGCAAATGATGCCTCCAAGAAGCCTGCCCTGATTGCCTCTCTTTCTCTTTCCTTTACGTCTTCCTCATGGTCCCCACCTTCTCCTCGCTCACATCATGGTGATTTGTAGCTGTGGCTGCTTAAGAGCAGGGCCCGCGTCTGATCCATGTCAGAACATGCCCAGCGTTGGTAGCAGCACTCGACAAGAACGGCAGACTTCTTTCCTGAGCACCTGCTCTGTGCCGGAACTAGTCTTATGGGGGGCAGACCAGGTGTCCCAAGTGGGTTCAGCGTGACTAGACAGCAGGGCTGGCCCCTGCACGGCACGGTCTGTGACCTGGAGCGGGAAAGCCTGATTTCTGGCTATGATGGAAGTCGATGGTTTTCCCAAAGCCGTATCCAGTGGTGAGGGGGAACTTCTCCATTCTCCTGTCTCGTGTCTGGACTGGGTGAGGCCTCAGTGGGGTACCCTGCTTGGGGGTTGGCCTGCTTAGTGTGTGTGTGTGTGTGTGTGTGTGTGTGAGACTTGAGGCTTTTCCTTCGAGCCCTTCGGAGTCTCTCCCATGGCCACACAGCCAGATGTTCTCAGGACCCAGTTCAGTCTTCCCTCCGACATCTGGCACAGCTGTTGGGAGTCCTGGTGCAAACTCCAGACTCCTGATTCTGGAGGGGGAGTGGCTGATGTGACCTCGGCGGCCCCGGCAGACGAGGTGATGAATGGCCACATCTGCTTGTCAGACTTCTTTGGAAGCGAGGGGAGGTGAGGGGCAGGGCTGGGAGAGAGTTACACCCTCTGGGACAGAACTTGGGGAGAAAGCCTGAGGAATGCCTGTCCGGAAAGCTGAGGGCTCCCCGACCTTGCTGTTTTCAGTCTCTGAAATGAACCCTCTGCCTTGTCAGCCTTTTCTAGCCTTGCTTTATGATTTGGAGAGGTTTGTTTTGGGCCCCGGGTTCACTGCTGCTTGCAGGAGGCTCCACCAAGTGATTATTAAAACCAGGTGGGCTGCATGGCCAGCCTGGCTGCAAGCTTCACAGGCCTCGGTCCGAGGCCATGGCCACAGTCCACTCGGTGGTGTAGAAATGCCTTCCAGACTAGGGGTCAGGGGGACAGAGCTCTGATGGGCTCAGCAGTGCCCCTAGGTGCCTCTAAAAGGCTCTGTTCGTTTCTGCCACCCAGTTGTCCCCAAGTATGGCTCTGGTCACAAGGTCACAGGATCGCATTTGCAGGGGAGGGGCCCCAGTGCTGCAACTCCTCTGAGTCATCATGGCGAAGGCCAGCGTCAGTGTTTCTCTTGCTCTTGGGTTTTGTCCTGGTGGCACCCTGACTGTCTGCTGTCCCTCTTCCCAGTGCTTCTGTCACCAGACCTTTTTTATTCCACGTGGCTGGCCCTGGGATGGGTTTAGCAGAAAACCAATGCGCCACGTCATACCCTGAAACTTAAAAAAAAATTTTTCCAACTTATTGAAGTGGAAGTTGTTCTAAAGTCGATTTTTTCTCCTGGCTTTTGTGAAACATTTTGACTCTGAGAGAAGGGAATGCACCTTGTAGAATATTCGGAAGAAGTAGAAAAACACAAAGGAGAAAATGCAACACATCCAGTCTCGTCTTCCGGAGACAGCGCGGTCAGCATCTGGGAGTCGTCTCTCCGGTCTTCCCCTGCGTGTGCATGCGCGTTTGTACGCGTGCATGTTGGTTTGTAAGAGCTCTTTCTGTGTGAAGGACAGGGGCCTCATTATGTTGCCGTGTCGTGCAGTTAACAGCCCTGGAGTCAGAATGAGCTGCGTTCAAAGCCCAGCCCCCGCTTCCCAGCTGTGTGAACTGAGGCATAGAATCTAACCCCTTTGTTCCTCAACGTCCTCAAATATAAGACAGATAATAATAGGAGATATTCGTAGGATTGGGGTAAATATTAGCCGAGGCACCCCGCACGAAGCACATAAAACAGTGGCTGTTATGTAACAAACGCTCAGGGAAGGTTAGCTGTGGTTTATGCAGGTCCCGCTGACTGAGCTTTGGAGCAGCCCCTCATGGGAGCTCTCTTTCAGTAACAAATAGTGCGGGTGTTACCCGGACATGGAAAACTTCGTGAAAATGATATGCAAGTTAATGAGGTTGGAGAAATGCTCTTTCGAACCAATAGTTCCTTCTTGAGGGGCTTCATAAGCAATATAAGGGTGGGAGGGACCCAAAAAAACCCTGGAATTTATTTATAAAAAGTTGCGTATTTATTTTTACATGCTTAAATTTCAGTCACCTTCAAAGTACTCTTCATCTGATGTGATACACCTTTTGAGACTCCCCCCCCACTGCTCAAAATAGTTTTTGAATTCGTCAGTTTTGATGCCTTTTAGTGCTTCTACCATTTTTTGTTTCACCTCTTCCTCATCAGCAAAACTTTTCCCTTTGAGGACTTTTTTTCATCCAGGGAAACAAAAAAAACATTTGCTCAGGGCAAGATCGGGTGAATAGGGCAGGTGGGGCACGGGTGTCATGCTGTTCTCAGTCAAGAACTGCTGAACACTCAGTGTGGTGTGGGCAGGTGCGCCCATAAATCACCCTTTGTGAAATGGGCAAATGCATTGAAAGAACCTTAAAAAAAATCACTGAAGTCAAACACTGCCTCTCACCACAACGCCAGCTGGTGCCCTGATCCAGATGGGTTCCCAGACACTCACCAAGTGGAGGAAGCCTGAACCACAAGGGGCCCGCCCTCTAGAAGTTAATTTCAGGGTTTTGGGGTGTCCCCCATTGTATGTAATAACAATTAACTTTCCATGGTGATGCAGACATAGTGATTATCAGGTATATTGGCTCATAATAGAAATTCACTCATTTATCAGGAAAAGTTGATTGGGCCTTGGACATTCAATGGTAAGAACGCACCGCTGTTGCCCTGTGACTGGTGCCATGTGGCCTGTACAGTTTTTAGGCTGGGGCAGGTGGCGTGAGAGGGAGGGATGTGGGGGGAGGAAGTTTTGGGCAGCTTTTCAAACGAGGTGGCCACCAGTCTGCAGGAAGAAACAGATGAGAGACGCCAGCCAGTTTCCAAGGGGCTCAGAAGCCTCATCTGGGAGCTTTACACCAGGGCCAGGGCCCCGCTGCGGCCCTGTCAATCAGCCCATGGGGAGGGGTCTGGCTATCTTTTTTCTAAGCTCCCCAGGGCATTGTGATGTTGGGTAGGTGGGAACTGCTGCCTGGAAGAGGCTGATGATGCTGGTGACGTCTGAAGGGTTTTCTTGGGTGGGGGTGTGAAGGAGCTTTCTCAGGGTGATTAGATTAAGGCTGAGATCAGCTCCTTTCCCAAGACCCTGAGCAAGGCGCCCCCCTCTGGGGAGCCAGAGACCTCTGAGGCCGGCCCAGAGCTGCTGGACACACATTCCTCAGCGCGCCAGGAAGCTGCCTCCACACTCTCATTGATCAAAGGGAATGTCAAGTTCAGAAAGGTGAAGGAAAGAATGTCGTGAGTCAGAGCTGCTCGACTGAGAGGCGACAGCGAATGCTGAAGTTGGGGATGGCTGGGCGCCCGTCCCTGGCGGGGCTCTGGGTGTCTTGGAGAATTCTGTGCTCCGTTTCCAGCGGAGATCGCAGCAGGCCTGCCAGCCTGGGCTCTGCGCTGCCCTCTGCCAACTGGAGATGCCTGGTCCGGCTCTTCCCCTTTCCCTGCTGGGGCCCCCCGCACCCCACGCAACCAGCATTTGTATTACAGGCTTGAGTTTTCAAGTCAAACAGAGGCGGTATACAGCCGGCACCTGGGATTGTGTGTCATGCCTGATTTTCAAATTCTAACTTGATCACCTGGTAGCGGTGTAACTCTGGGTGAGCCTCTGGGTGAGTCTTAGTTTGTTCTGGGTAGGATGCCCTCTCATGGTCGTGTGAAGAGGAAAATGACTTTAGAGGGCCTGGCTCGGGGTAGCTGCTTGCACGTTAGCCCGGTTGCTCCCCGAATCGCTACCCTTTTAAAGTCCTTCTAATGACTTGGCTCTTGTGACAGCTTGCCCCGACAGCTTAGGTGTGTCGGGTGGATGTTGGGGTCGAAGCTCCGGATGGAGAATTCCAGTTTGAACGCCGTATTCTTGCTTTGCCCTGCGTGGTGCAGATCTCCGAGATACGAAGGCAGTGGACCCCTGAGCTCCTGAAGAGCTGGGGTGTGTGCAGCTCATTTGTGGTGGAGATGTCAAGGAGGACCCACACACAGGTGCCGTAGTGCTAACACCCATTTTGCAAGGTGGCTGCAGTGCTGAGTGTGTTAGCAGGGGACAGACAGATGAATCGCTGTGTATGTGTGTATGCGTGTGGCGGAAGGGGGCGCAGGAGGAGGCCTGGGCCTGGGAAACGGCGCCTGCTCAGCACAGGGAGTCCTGACATTAGGAGGGAACAGAGTCACCTTGGACAGCCGTCACTCTCTTGCCTGCACGCTGTGGCTCATCTCCAACCTCTAATTCGGATCTTCCTGAAGTGCTCCCTTCACACTTTCTGTTCATGTTCTCCTCACCCACGGGTGTCTCAGCGTGAGAGTCTTTTTCTCCTTAAAGACAACAGAACCTTGATTTGCTGGTAAAGAGTGGGCATGCTGCGGGGCATCTGGGGGCTGCTGTTGGGACAGGCTGGCCGGGAGCTGAATCCTTGCTGAGTCCCTGCCACAGTGGCTTCAGCTGGGCGGCCTGGCTGGGGACTCAGAAGATAGAGGAGGGGCCCAGGACCGGTGTCCCATTGCCTCCAAGTGTGCTCTAAACCTTGTAACTGGCGCCTCAGTTGACACTATAACCTCACTTATCGTGCAAACGTACTGCAGTTCCAACAAGGGTCCCACTGGAGTCTGGCCTTGTTACTTTCCGATGGCGGATATTGATATTCAACTTGAAAACATGCATTTCTCCTCCATTTACTTGAGCCTCGAGGCAGCACCCTGTCTTCCTCAGTCAAGTTTCTAAAGGGCAGGGAGTGTCCTCATTGCTGGAAGGTGACAGCTCCTTAGATGGAGGCAGGGTGTTTCTGTGAGGATTTAAAACCAAAGGAATTCTGACGTAGTGTTCCAACCTTGTGTTGCGTCTGCTGTTCCCCGGCAGGCAGAGTTGGCTGGGCTTGGGGAGCGAGTTACTGGGCAGAGTGCTCGGCCCTTCCCGTACCGGGTGTGCGTTTGTGTCTCTGGCACGTTATTCCAGAAGTTCTTTCTGCAGAGTCTGTGGTTCTGGTGGGAGGGGGCAAGTTTCCTAAGGGCTCTTCTGTCTGAAGGTGCCCCGACAGGTGGCTGACAGTGGAATCTGGATTCTGGTTTCCTTTCCCTTGGCCCTGGGTACCCGGGTTTGCCGATGAGAGAAGTCTCGTGTTAGTCTGGTGATTGCTGCTTCAGGAACCTGCTGACCACCGTGGACGAGGAGGTCCTGTAGCTGGGACGGTGCCTCGTGTCTCCTGTCTATCCGCCGCCCTTCTGAAGTTCCGGTGTGGTGATGTGGGTGCTCCCTGGAAGGGGGCTGGTGTGTTCTGTGGGTTTCATTTGCCTGCTCCCTGCCTTCGGAGCTGTCTCCTTAGCCGAGGTCTCTGTTGTGTCCAAATGAAGGTGCAGCTGAATGACTGAAGTTGTGCAGATGTCACCTCAGGGACCAGGAGGTGGCCTTGAGCATTGGCCTGAGGGACTGGGAGCTGGTGGCTTTCCACTGTTTTCCTCAATTGTCTTCCGAAACTTGGTTTCCAATGCGGATTCCATCTTGCCAGTGAGGCTGAGGGAGAGGAGCAGCTCGATTTGGATGCAGAGTAGACGTGGTGAAGACCTTGAGGGGGTGGGCCCAGGGCAGGAAAAAGAGGAGGGAGGTGAATCTGGGTGAAATAGATCGGAATTCCTCAGAGTCAAGTATTGAACATGGAGAACCCTTCAGGACTCTGTGTTTAGGGTTAATTTTGAATCTTTAAATAAAAAGATTCATGCCCTGCCCATCATTTTTCTGTCCTCCTGGGTGGGAAAATCCTTCGTTTTTCTAACTGTGGAGATTCCTGTGCCGAACTCTGAGTCTCGGTCATTCCAGGGCCTAGCAGCTTGTCAGGGTCAGCACTTGGAGCTGGGATTTTTCCCTCGGGCATCTGTGCAAAGACCTGTGGCATCAAGAGTTTGTGCTTAAAGCCTTTCTTCCCACCCTGTTTGCTGATCCCACAATGTTTTCAGATGTGAGTCGGGAAAGGTGGGTGACTCGCAGCTGGTGCAGCCTGCATTGTTCACAGAGCCGGGGGGTATGGCATTGGGAGCGGAGTGACAGTCCGCAGGAATCAGACAGTGGGCGGAAGGGGAGGCATGGGAGCTCTCCAGAAAATGAGGAGATTGGAGAGGTTTGGAGGAAGACAGGTCAGCCTTCTGTGTGAGGACAGCTGGTGCTGAGTCTCCAACCCCCGCTGGGGCTCTGGCCATCAGCCTATGGGGGACCCCGAGGTGCCATGGAGGCAGGAGCCGTGGCAGCCTTGCAGAGCTTCTTCAGCACTGGCCCGGGGAAGGTGGTTTGGACACCTGCTTCAGCCTCGGGAGCCACTGGGGCTCCTGCTGACGAGCAGGTTTGACGTGTGGCAGGTCATGGGGTCATGTGTGTCCAAATACGCTTGAGAGTGGGGTTCTGAGTTAGACTGTGCATGCATGTGATTTGATCCCACTAGTTTAGGGGGCAGTGTGCTGTCTCGTTGATTGCCATGGGCTGGGAGAGGGGAGGGAGCAGACTGCAGAGACACGAAGAAGAGGCCCAGGAGTCCTAAGGGGCCCCAAGTGAGGAGAGCCACGCTGCTTCCAGACAGAAGCCAGGATGCAGACTGCAGAATTCAGCAGTGGCGTGCGGGGAGAGGAAGGGGAGACGGTGGGTGTCGAGTGAGGGAAAGAGGCTGGAAGGGCCTGTGGCCTGCACCTCAGCCACACAAAGGCTGGTGTCTCCCAGCAACGCTGGACAGGCAGCCTGTCCCTCACCGGTGTCGATTGTGTCCTTGCACTAACGTCCCTACTAACCGCAGCACCCAATTCCCAGCAGCAGACATGTGACAAGGAGAGTCAGGCCCTCTCTGGGAGGAGTGACATGAAGTCAAAGGGAGACCCCAAGAGGTGTGACGCTGTGGGACCTGTCCCTCTGGGAGCACATGGTTGGCGGCGCCTGGAGGCCCGGGGCCCTGGTGGCTCCGCCCTCTAGCCGTTCTGTGTCCCTGCTCTGGTCCCTCCTGTGAGATTTCTGCCATGGCGCTGATGATGACAATTCCTCTTCAGGTGACCTGTGGCTGGTTCTCACTTGAAGGATCCTCCCACCCCCAGCATCGTGACTTCCCCTTTGCCCTTCGAGGGTGTCCATTTTCTCAGCGCGAAGCACCTCTAGCTTCTGCATGACTGGCATGGATGATGGCGAGGGCTTCCGAACCGCTCTAAAGATAGTGCCTTCCGATAAGGAGAAGCTTCCTTATTAGGGCCACACTTGCGAGCCGCCAAGTGTATGTGAGAGTGTGTGTGTGTGTGTGTGTGTGTGTGTGTGTGTATCTGAGCTTCCCTCCAAAGGCGCCCACTGTCAGCTGGGCTGTGGACCCAGGGAGTGGCTTTTCTGGCTGTTACATCATCTCAGGAGTGAACAAGAGTGGACGCTTTCTGATGTGGCAGCGGATAGAGCATCCTGGCTGTGTGACGGCCGTGGCCCTTCTTTCCTTAGGGACTTTTGAATACTTCTTGTAGAAATGGACATCGTCCACTTCACTGCGGGGTTTTTGCTGTCTTCCTCCAGGGTTGGATTTGAAGGACACAGCATTGCTTGGGGATTTCTAGTTCGATGCAGGGTGGGTGGTAACAGCTACCCAGGAGTCTAGAGGCCTGGGCTCTGGCCCTGGGGCTGCTGGTCAATCTCTCATTTGTAGGAACCATGGGTTGGCCTGGGACGGTGGCCCAGGGCCTGGCCCAGTGCTGACATCTCATTCCAGGGAAGCGGAGACCGAACTGTGTTTAATAGCCTTTCTCAAAGTTACCGGTTTTGCCAAGAACAAAAGATACTATATGTTTATTCTATTTCTATTGCTTTGCACATCAGCATGCACAGTGCAGAGGCCAAAGCTGCCAAAGCGAAATCAGTTAAGCTCTGATTCATTTGCAGAGCTCAACCACAGGGTTGCTGTGAAACTTCTAACCAACACCGCTCCTGGCTGAGTCACACCGTGGAAGGGCCCTTGATTGGAAACAGCCTCAGACAGTAGCATGGACAACAACAGGGAGAGAGGATATCCGGGCAGAAACACCCGGAGCGGAAAGTTGGCACAGTGCTGACAGATGAATCGACAGTATTCGTCCGGAGGCACACTGAGCATGCCCGGCTGTGGGGCCAGAACCAGAGTTCAGGGGGAAATGGGAAAGCACTCGCACGGGCAGATTCAGAAAATCAGAAACTTGTTTCTTTCAACATCTGTCCTTGTTGGTAACAGCGTTGTCCTTTCCAGGTTGCCCACCTCTTGGTCTGGAAACCTTAAAAATCACAGACTTCCAGCTGCACGCGTCCACAGTGAAGCGCTACGGCCTGGGGGCGCACCGGGGGCGACTCAACATCCAGGTACTGGCACCAGGGAAGGGCTCTGATTGGCGTGGCTAGTCGCTCTGGTTGCAGACTGCGGTGGCTCGCTGAGCTGGGGCCAGGCACCGTCCACGGCATCTAACCTGTGTTAGCTGGAACCCCTCCCCCCACCACCACAGGAAAGGCTTCACTGCAGAACCCCCCTCTCCCAGAGACAGAGGGCCAGGGTAGGTGTCTTTTCTGAGGACACCTTCGTAAAAAGGGTGCTGCTCATACCTGGACCCCAGGCAGTCCACTTGCCCGGGACATGTCTGGACAGGGCAGGAGGAGACCGCTGAGCCCCGGAGGCATGGGCAAGCAGCGGCCTTTGTCCCCTCTCTCCTGCCTGCCCATGCTTCTTCACCCCCCCGCCATCCCGACCTCTTCCAGGCTGTTCCATGGCTCCCCTAGGTCTGGCACTTTGTGTCCAGCCTGCCTCCCTGAGACCCAGGGGCCACCGTGGCCCTGGCCCTTGTGACCGTCAAGGTCCTGCTCCCAGAAGGTGAGCTCCTTGCACACCCCACGCACTGTGCACTTCGGGGCTCCAGCCTCTTCTCAAGCAGGCGCCCTGCCTGCAGCCCCCTCCCCTCCACCAGGCACGAGGGGCGGAAATCTGTTTCATCCATGGCATTTGTGACATCCTGCTGCTCTGACAACTTATAAAAGCACCAATTTATGTAACACACGTGTATTCTCTTACCATCCTGGAGGACAGAAGTCCCGCTGGGCTAAAATCCAGGAGGGGGCAGGGCTGCATTCCCTCTGGAGTCTCTAGCAGAGCGTCCGTGCCCTTGCCTCTTCCAGCTCCTTGAGGTGCCTGTGTTCCCTCCTTCTTTGAAGCCGGTGATGGCAGGTGGCGTCCCTCTTCTCCGCCTTCCACCGATAAGGACCTGTGACAGCGTGGGCCCACCTGGGCAGCCCAGTGTCACCTGCTCATCTCAAGCAGCCTTGACTGCACCTGCAGCCTTCATCCCCGCTGCATGTGAGCTGGCGTGTTCACATGTTCTAGGATTAGCACGTGGACTTTTTTGTCAGGGAGGGGCCTTGATCCTGCTAAGCCTCCTACAATGCCTTTTGCCTCTGGCTCCAGCCTCTGTGGACTCGTCCTCGCTTAGCTGAGCATTTGACCTCACACTGTCCCGGGTAGTCCTCTAGCAGTGTGGTTCTCTCGTAGTTTCCCCACCTGCTTACGACTGGCCGTGGTTTCCAAACCCTTTTTGCCAAAGCACCGTTCTATTGAGCCTTCTGGGAGGGTGTGGTCCTTTTATCCCTCAGACGTGGGGGCCACGAGGGCTCACCATCTCCCAGCGGCAGAGCCGACACCCTGTGGTCACTATAAACGTGCACTCCAGGCAGCTGCTGTGCTGGGACTGGACCAGAGTGGACGATGCCCCTTCCCAGGGGGCTCATGGGCGCAGGACCTCTGAGTAGTGTGCC